>OU015502.1:115954334-115986834 GCA_907164885.2 Dolomedes plantarius
AGTGATAGTAGTCCGAATATCACGGTCACGAACGTCCGAACGACGGGCCCATTGTCTGAGGACGCGCATAATTCGACGATGCGATGTTAGCCCGAACTCTTGTGAGTCGTTTATGACTGTTTTTTTTTTCTTATGTCCATGTCAATGGGTACATGGACAACGTACTCCCGGCTGTTTCGAGTGAACTAGTTAGCATTTCCTGTTAGGCGATACGCAGATGGAAAGTAGAAATTTATCCACTATAAGACAAATAAAGTCTGCATTATAGCGAGACAACAACAACAAAAAAATGCAAATGAAAGATGTTTTTGTCTGCGTTAGTTACTTTTTTGAAGCGAACAATGTATTATTTTTGTCGAGCACTCTTGAATAGGAAAGGAAAGCTAGAATTTCATTTTTTTTTTTATCGTCCCCCTGTTGCTAACAAAAGGGTGAAAATTCCGCAGACCGTATCTCGCGTTCGCGTGCGCCCGCCGAAAAAGGTCCGCCCGGAATGAATGAGTCTGCGCGCTCTAATTGTCCCCACATTTAAAAAGAGGCTCCTTCATCAGAGCAAAGGTTTTGTGTTTTTTTCTTTTTTGAATATGAGATTTGTTTCGAAAAATGATGAATGCGAGAACTTTTGTTCATTTGAAAGGAGAAACAGAGATTCATGGCAGATGCAAATAATGTTGAGGTTTATGGTCTAGAGCAGTGGTTCCCAACCTTTTTCAGCTGCCGACCCACCTTTCCTTATCGGAATACCCCCACTGTTCATCGGTCCATGGTGGAGTAAAAACCTTATTTGTATCGTATACCTTCCTTATGTATATATAATTTACCATCAAATATTGCAAATATATATATATATATATATATATATATATATATATATATATATATATATATATACAGTCGAACCTCCATATATCGAAGTAGCAAATTGCACAATAATAAAAAGGGTTTTTAATTTATTTCATATATATATATATATATACAGTCGAACCTCCATATATCGAAGTAGCAAATTGCCGGAAAAAAATTCAATATATAGAAATTTCGATATATAGAACTGAGCTTAGTATTACCATAATTCTCCTTTAAAAAAAATTAAATCTAAATTTCGTATACGAAACTCCATTTCTAATTTATATGCGAATCCCATTAAATGAAAGTTAATAACTAAAAAATGAGTTAATATGAAAAATTTATTGAGTACTACATACCTTTAAAAAAACAATAATCCAGACAGTGGTTACAATGATCACAGTTACATTCTTATAAAAAAAAAAAAACTACGAATATCTTGCTGAACAGCCAGTTTTGCGGAAAGTTCAAAGAAATGTTCGTATTTATTCAGTCCACTAAAAACTTAATCAGGAACATTTTCCGCGAATTGAAGTCCACGACATATAGTTTCAAACGCCAAAAATTGGGAGATTTTTTTCTAAAGTGGAATAAAATCTCCCAATTTGTCTTGAAAAAATAGAGATTTTTTCGATATATAGAAACAATTTTTCTATGTAATGAACATGGAGATTTGCTAAGAGTTCGATATATAGAAAATTTCGATATGTGGAAATTCGATATATGGAGGTTCGACTGTATATATATATGCTTTTTTGAAGATTATTGATAAACAATTTGTGTTCTGATTTGGAAATGGTTGACAAAATATAAGCACTTTGTAGCAAAACAGTTATTTATTTAACAATAGATATATGTTTGCAATATATGCAACAAGTGGTTTCACACTCACTAACAAGTGTTCCTAGGTGAAGATAAAACTACAATTATAAAAGTACACAAAGACCATTTTAATAGTTTTAGGATCGAGACTCGACCCACCGGTTGGGAACCGCTGGTCTAGAGCAGCGTTTCTCAACCATTTTGGCCCTCGGACCGGTAAAATTTTTGAAAAAATTCCGCTGATCCGTGGGTTTTTTTAAACAAAAAACTTTGCTAGGTATTAAAGAACTACTACATAAGTTAATTGAAACACTTTTATTATCATTTACTTCCAATAATATTCAAACGTGAAGGTAAGTAATTATTGTAATTATTATATGTAAGTAAATAAACCTTTGAGAGAAATCACAGAAAATTATACAAAATAATCACAAAATCATTGCATATAAAGTGGTACAGCGTGCTGGTTTACGGTGCTGAGGGTGCTCAGATCGAATCCCGGCGTTGCGCCACGAAAAATGCCTCCGTTCGTGTCGTCCCTTCATAGGGGGTAATGCTGTCCGCCTATATGGTGCTCTCATAATAAAATGGACAGTAAAACTGCTGCGTAGTAAGGGCGAATGTTTGATTACAAGTGCCTCAGCATTGGTTTAAAAGAAAAAAAATCAGTTCTCTGATTACTACAAACTAAAAAATCTATAATTTTTGTGTATTTGGCTTATAATGTCAATGAGAAGATTGCTGCCTCTCTTCTTCAATTAACTTTTCGATTTTGGGTTCTAAATTAGTCAATTTAAGTCGGAGCTGTGAAACAACCGAAGGTCGATTTCTAGATTTATTTTTTTTTACCGTCATATTATTATTGAAACCCTTTCTCTGCCGTGAGCACTTCGTTCAGTCAAAAAAAAAAAGAGACGTAAACAAGTGACAAATATGAGCACGCTCTAGTGTTGCCAACCTTGAAAGACAAAATTATGGACTTTAAATCCTATAATTATGGCATTAACGTAACAAATATCGTACAAAGTTTTATTATTATTATTATTTCAATAAGAAACATTTTTTTAACGCGGACAGGTAAAAATCTCCGAGGACCGGTCAAATTTTTTCACGGACCGCTGCCGGTCCGCCTAACCAGCGGTTGAGAGTCATTGGTCTAGAACAGTGGTCGGCAACGCGGTGCCCGCAAGACGATTTTAAAATGCCCGCCGTTTAAGTATCGAAAAATTTTAGATATTTGAACAACTAACGCTCGTAGTTGTAATGAACAATTTTAGTAAAATAATTAAAAATCGTAAAACTGTAAAAATAAAAAAAACTGACCAGTCTGATCTCCCAATAGCGTCGCTCTCCCCTTGCTTTTATGGTAAGTGTGATAAATGCATTTAAAGCTGAATGGCGTTCTGGAAGTCGCATATGGAGAAAGATAATTTACCACATTTCCCAAACTTAAAAATGGTGATAGAAAATTATTGCGATGGAAATTCTACAACTTATCAGTTTGCTAAACATTTTGATTCCTTTTTGGAAGAATTTAGTATCAGATTCGAAGAATTCTATAGAGAAAATAGCTCACTTCTACTCAGACTTGGGTGCATATAATTTGAAGTGGCACTCTAAATGAATTTGATACAAACACAGTTTATACATGAAACAATGTTTATTGAATTCGTTGCGCATATAGAATTTGCTTTTACAGCAATAAGCATACGTACTACTTGTACGGAATATATATATTAGCATTCAATAGAAATACACTTTGCAAATACTCACAAACCAGCAGAGAGTCAAACCAGCAGTTCTGCTATCTAAACTTTGGGCCTGCTAAGCACAAGCGCCGGTTAACACCTGGAACTGCTTACCTCGTAGCTCCCTCTCGCGTATCTATCAACTTTAACAACCCTTTTCAACCTCTGTATTAAATAAATAAATATATAGGAAAAATAAATAAATATATAGGTTTTAGTAAAAATTCTTATATATATATATATATATATATATATATATATATATATATATATATATATATATATATATATATATATATATATATATATATATATATATATATATATATATATATATGCTTTTTTGAATATACAGTTTGATTATTGATAAACAATTTGTGTTCTGATTTGGAAATGGTTGACAAAATATAAGCACTTTGTAGCAAAACAGTTATTTATTTAACAATAGATATATGTTTGCAATATATGCAACAAGTGGTTTCACACTCACTAACAAGTGTTCCTAGGTGAAGATAAAAACTACAATTATAAAAGTACACAAAGACCATTTTAATAGTTTTAGGATCGAGACTCGACCCACCGGTTGGGAACCGCTGGTCTAGAGCAGCGTTTCTCAACCATTTTGGCCCTCGGACCGGTAAAATTTTTGAAAAAATTCCGCTGATCCGTGGGTTTTTTTAAACAAAAAACTTTGCTAGGTATTAAAGAACTACTACATAAGTTAATTGAAACACTTTTATTATCATTTACTTCCAATAATATTCAAACGTGAAGGTAAGTAATTATTGTAATTATTATATGTAAGTAAATAAACCTTTGAGAGAAATCACAGAAAATTATACAAAATAATCACAAAATCATTGCATATAAAGTGGTACAGCGTGCTGGTTTACGGTGCTGAGGGTGCTCAGATCGAATCCCGGCGTTGCGCCACGAAAAATGCCTCCGTTCGTGTCGTCCCTTCATAGGGGGTAATGCTGTCCGCCTATATGGTGCTCTCATAATAAAATGGACAGTAAAACTGCTGCGTAGTAAGGGCGAATGTTTGATTACAAGTGCCTCAGCATTGGTTTAAAAGAAAAAAAATCAGTTCTCTGATTACTACAAACTAAAAAATCTATAATTTTTGTGTATTTGGCTTATAATGTCAATGAGAAGATTGCTGCCTCTCTTCTTCAATTAACTTTTCGATTTTGGGTTCTAAATTAGTCAATTTAAGTCGGAGCTGTGAAACAACCGAAGGTCGATTTCTAGATTTATTTTTTTTTACCGTCATATTATTATTGAAACCCTTTCTCTGCCGTGAGCACTTCGTTCAGTCAAAAAAAAAAAGAGACGTAAACAAGTGACAAATATGAGCACGCTCTAGTGTTGCCAACCTTGAAAGACAAAATTATGGACTTTAAATCCTATAATTATGGCATTAACGTAACAAATATCGTACAAAGTTTTATTATTATTATTATTTCAATAAGAAACATTTTTTTAACGCGGACAGGTAAAAATCTCCGAGGACCGGTCAAATTTTTTCACGGACCGCTGCCGGTCCGCCTAACCAGCGGTTGAGAGTCATTGGTCTAGAACAGTGGTCGGCAACGCGGTGCCCGCAAGACGATTTTAAAATGCCCGCCGTTTAAGTATCGAAAAATTTTAGATATTTGAACAACTAACGCTCGTAGTTGTAATGAACAATTTTAGTAAAATAATTAAAAATCGTAAAACTGTAAAAATAAAAAAAACTGACCAGTCTGATCTCCCAATAGCGTCGCTCTCCCCTTGCTTTTATGGTAAGTGTGATAAATGCATTTAAAGCTGAATGGCGTTCTGGAAGTCGCATATGGAGAAAGATAATTTACCACATTTCCCAAACTTAAAAATGGTGATAGAAAATTATTGCGATGGAAATTCTACAACTTATCAGTTTGCTAAACATTTTGATTCCTTTTTGGAAGAATTTAGTATCAGATTCGAAGAATTCTATAGAGAAAATAGCTCACTTCTACTCAGACTTGGGTGCATATAATTTGAAGTGGCACTCTAAATGAATTTGATACAAACACAGTTTATACATGAAACAATGTTTATTGAATTCGTTGCACATATAGAATTTGCTTTTACAGCAATAAGCATACGTACTACTTGTACGGAATATATATATTAGCATTCAATAGAAATACACTTTGCAAATACTCACAAACCAGCAGAGAGTCAAACCAGCAGTTCTGCTATCTAAACTTTGGGCCTGCTAAGCACAAGCGCCGGTTAACACCTGGAACTGCTTACCTCGTAGCTCCCTCTCGCGTATCTATCAACTTTAACAACCCTTTTCAACCTCTGTATTAAATAAATAAATATATAGGAAAAATAAATAAATATATAGGTTTTAGTAAAAATTCTTATATATATATATATATATATATATATATATATATATATATATATATATATATATATATATATATATATATATATATATATATATATATATATATATATATATATATATATATATATATATATATGCTTTTTTGAATATACAGTTTGATTATTGATAAACAATTTGTGTTCTGATTTGGAAATGGTTGACAAAATATAAGCACTTTGTAGCAAAACAGTTATTTATTTAACAATAGATATATGTTTGCAATATATGCAACAAGTGGTTTCACACTCACTAACAAGTGTTCCTAGGTGAAGATAAAAACTACAATTATAAAAGTACACAAAGACCATTTTAATAGTTTTAGGATCGAGACTCGACCCACCGGTTGGGAACCGCTGGTCTAGAGCAGCGTTTCTCAACCATTTTGGCCCTCGGACCGGTAAAATTTTTGAAAAAATTCCGCTGATCCGTGGGTTTTTTTAAACAAAAAACTTTGCTAGGTATTAAAGAACTACTACATAAGTTAATTGAAACACTTTTATTATCATTTACTTCCAATAATATTCAAACGTGAAGGTAAGTAATTATTGTAATTATTATATGTAAGTAAATAAACCTTTGAGAGAAATCACAGAAAATTATACAAAATAATCACAAAATCATTGCATATAAAGTGGTACAGCGTGCTGGTTTACGGTGCTGAGGGTGCTCAGATCGAATCCCGGCGTTGCGCCACGAAAAATGCCTCCGTTCGTGTCGTCCCTTCATAGGGGGTAATGCTGTCCGCCTATATGGTGCTCTCATAATAAAATGGACAGTAAAACTGCTGCGTAGTAAGGGCGAATGTTTGATTACAAGTGCCTCAGCATTGGTTTAAAAGAAAAAAAAATCAGTTCTCTGATTACTACAAACTAAAAAATCTATAATTTTTGTGTATTTGGCTTATAATGTCAATGAGAAGATTGCTGCCTCTCTTCTTCAATTAACTTTTCGATTTTGGGTTCTAAATTAGTCAATTTAAGTCGGAGCTGTGAAACAACCGAAGGTCGATTTCTAGATTTATTTTTTTTTACCGTCATATTATTATTGAAACCCTTTCTCTGCCGTGAGCACTTCGTTCAGTCAAAAAAAAAAAGAGACGTAAACAAGTGACAAATATGAGCACGCTCTAGTGTTGCCAACCTTGAAAGACAAAATTATGGACTTTAAATCCTATAATTATGGCATTAACGTAACAAATATCGTACAAAGTTTTATTATTATTATTATTTCAATAAGAAACATTTTTTTAACGCGGACAGGTAAAAATCTCCGAGGACCGGTCAAATTTTTTCACGGACCGCTGCCGGTCCGCCTAACCAGCGGTTGAGAGTCATTGGTCTAGAACAGTGGTCGGCAACGCGGTGCCCGCAAGACGATTTTAAAATGCCCGCCGTTTAAGTATCGAAAAATTTTAGATATTTGAACAACTAACGCTCGTAGTTGTAATGAACAATTTTAGTAAAATAATTAAAAATCGTAAAACTGTAAAAATAAAAAAAACTGACCAGTCTGATCTCCCAATAGCGTCGCTCTCCCCTTGCTTTTATGGTAAGTGTGATAAATGCATTTAAAGCTGAATGGCGTTCTGGAAGTCGCATATGGAGAAAGATAATTTACCACATTTCCCAAACTTAAAAATGGTGATAGAAAATTATTGCGATGGAAATTCTACAACTTATCAGTTTGCTAAACATTTTGATTCCTTTTTGGAAGAATTTAGTATCAGATTCGAAGAATTCTATAGAGAAAATAGCTCACTTCTACTCAGACTTGGGTGCATATAATTTGAAGTGGCACTCTAAATGAATTTGATACAAACACAGTTTATACATGAAACAATGTTTATTGAATTCGTTGCACATATAGAATTTGCTTTTACAGCAATAAGCATACGTACTACTTGTACGGAATATATATATTAGCATTCAATAGAAATACACTTTGCAAATACTCACAAACCAGCAGAGAGTCAAACCAGCAGTTCTGCTATCTAAACTTTGGGCCTGCTAAGCACAAGCGCCGGTTAACACCTGGAACTGCTTACCTCGTAGCTCCCTCTCGCGTATCTATCAACTTTAACAACCCTTTTCAACCTCTGTATTAAATAAATAAATATATAGGAAAAATAAATAAATATATAGGTTTTAGTAAAAATTCTTATATATATATATATATATATATATATATATATATATATATATATATATATATATATATATATATATATATATATATATATATATATATATATATATATATATATATATATATATATATGCTTTTTTGAATATACAGTTTGATTATTGATAAACAATTTGTGTTCTGATTTGGAAATGGTTGACAAAATATAAGCACTTTGTAGCAAAACAGTTATTTATTTAACAATAGATATATGTTTGCAATATATGCAACAAGTGGTTTCACACTCACTAACAAGTGTTCCTAGGTGAAGATAAAAACTACAATTATAAAAGTACACAAAGACCATTTTAATAGTTTTAGGATCGAGACTCGACCCACCGGTTGGGAACCGCTGGTCTAGAGCAGCGTTTCTCAACCATTTTGGCCCTCGGACCGGTAAAATTTTTGAAAAAATTCCGCTGATCCGTGGGTTTTTTTAAACAAAAAACTTTGCTAGGTATTAAAGAACTACTACATAAGTTAATTGAAACACTTTTATTATCATTTACTTCCAATAATATTCAAACGTGAAGGTAAGTAATTATTGTAATTATTATATGTAAGTAAATAAACCTTTGAGAGAAATCACAGAAAATTATACAAAATAATCACAAAATCATTGCATATAAAGTGGTACAGCGTGCTGGTTTACGGTGCTGAGGGTGCTCAGATCGAATCCCGGCGTTGCGCCACGAAAAATGCCTCCGTTCGTGTCGTCCCTTCATAGGGGGTAATGCTGTCCGCCTATATGGTGCTCTCATAATAAAATGGACAGTAAAACTGCTGCGTAGTAAGGGCGAATGTTTGATTACAAGTGCCTCAGCATTGGTTTAAAAGAAAAAAAATCAGTTCTCTGATTACTACAAACTAAAAAATCTATAATTTTTGTGTATTTGGCTTATAATGTCAATGAGAAGATTGCTGCCTCTCTTCTTCAATTAACTTTTCGATTTTGGGTTCTAAATTAGTCAATTTAAGTCGGAGCTGTGAAACAACCGAAGGTCGATTTCTAGATTTATTTTTTTTTACCGTCATATTATTATTGAAACCCTTTCTCTGCCGTGAGCACTTCGTTCAGTCAAAAAAAAAAAGAGACGTAAACAAGTGACAAATATGAGCACGCTCTAGTGTTGCCAACCTTGAAAGACAAAATTATGGACTTTAAATCCTATAATTATGGCATTAACGTAACAAATATCGTACAAAGTTTTATTATTATTATTATTTCAATAAGAAACATTTTTTTAACGCGGACAGGTAAAAATCTCCGAGGACCGGTCAAATTTTTTCACGGACCGCTGCCGGTCCGCCTAACCAGCGGTTGAGAGTCATTGGTCTAGAACAGTGGTCGGCAACGCGGTGCCCGCAAGACGATTTTAAAATGCCCGCCGTTTAAGTATCGAAAAATTTTAGATATTTGAACAACTAACGCTCGTAGTTGTAATGAACAATTTTAGTAAAATAATTAAAAATCGTAAAACTGTAAAAATAAAAAAAACTGACCAGTCTGATCTCCCAATAGCGTCGCTCTCCCCTTGCTTTTATGGTAAGTGTGATAAATGCATTTAAAGCTGAATGGCGTTCTGGAAGTCGCATATGGAGAAAGATAATTTACCACATTTCCCAAACTTAAAAATGGTGATAGAAAATTATTGCGATGGAAATTCTACAACTTATCAGTTTGCTAAACATTTTGATTCCTTTTTGGAAGAATTTAGTATCAGATTCGAAGAATTCTATAGAGAAAATAGCTCACTTCTACTCAGACTTGGGTGCATATAATTTGAAGTGGCACTCTAAATGAATTTGATACAAACACAGTTTATACATGAAACAATGTTTATTGAATTCGTTGCACATATAGAATTTGCTTTTACAGCAATAAGCATACGTACTACTTGTACGGAATATATATATTAGCATTCAATAGAAATACACTTTGCAAATACTCACAAACCAGCAGAGAGTCAAACCAGCAGTTCTGCTATCTAAACTTTGGGCCTGCTAAGCACAAGCGCCGGTTAACACCTGGAACTGCTTACCTCGTAGCTCCCTCTCGCGTATCTATCAACTTTAACAACCCTTTTCAACCTCTGTATTAAATAAATAAATATATAGGAAAAATAAATAAATATATAGGTTTTAGTAAAAATTCTTATATATATATATATATATATATATATATATATATATATATATATATATATATATATATATATATATATATATATATATATATATATATATATATATATATATATATATATATATATATATATATATATATATATATATATATATATATATATATATATATATATATACATATATATATATATATGCTTTTTTGAATATACAGTTTGATTATTGATAAACAATTTGTGTTCTGATTTGGAAATGGTTGACAAAATATAAGCACTTTGTAGCAAAACAGTTATTTATTTAACAATAGATATATGTTTGCAATATATGCAACAAGTGGTTTCACACTCACTAACAAGTGTTCCTAGGTGAAGATAAAAACTACAATTATAAAAGTACACAAAGACCATTTTAATAGTTTTAGGATCGAGACTCGACCCACCGGTTGGGAACCGCTGGTCTAGAGCAGCGTTTCTCAACCATTTTGGCCCTCGGACCGGTAAAATTTTTGAAAAAATTCCGCTGATCCGTGGGTTTTTTTAAACAAAAAACTTTGCTAGGTATTAAAGAACTACTACATAAGTTAATTGAAACACTTTTATTATCATTTACTTCCAATAATATTCAAACGTGAAGGTAAGTAATTATTGTAATTATTATATGTAAGTAAATAAACCTTTGAGAGAAATCACAGAAAATTATACAAAATAATCACAAAATCATTGCATATAAAGTGGTACAGCGTGCTGGTTTACGGTGCTGAGGGTGCTCAGATCGAATCCCGGCGTTGCGCCACGAAAAATGCCTCCGTTCGTGTCGTCCCTTCATAGGGGGTAATGCTGTCCGCCTATATGGTGCTCTCATAATAAAATGGACAGTAAAACTGCTGCGTAGTAAGGGCGAATGTTTGATTACAAGTGCCTCAGCATTGGTTTAAAAGAAAAAAAATCAGTTCTCTGATTACTACAAACTAAAAAATCTATAATTTTTGTGTATTTGGCTTATAATGTCAATGAGAAGATTGCTGCCTCTCTTCTTCAATTAACTTTTCGATTTTGGGTTCTAAATTAGTCAATTTAAGTCGGAGCTGTGAAACAACCGAAGGTCGATTTCTAGATTTATTTTTTTTTACCGTCATATTATTATTGAAACCCTTTCTCTGCCGTGAGCACTTCGTTCAGTCAAAAAAAAAAAGAGACGTAAACAAGTGACAAATATGAGCACGCTCTAGTGTTGCCAACCTTGAAAGACAAAATTATGGACTTTAAATCCTATAATTATGGCATTAACGTAACAAATATCGTACAAAGTTTTATTATTATTATTATTTCAATAAGAAACATTTTTTTAACGCGGACAGGTAAAAATCTCCGAGGACCGGTCAAATTTTTTCACGGACCGCTGCCGGTCCGCCTAACCAGCGGTTGAGAGTCATTGGTCTAGAACAGTGGTCGGCAACGCGGTGCCCGCAAGACGATTTTAAAATGCCCGCCGTTTAAGTATCGAAAAATTTTAGATATTTGAACAACTAACGCTCGTAGTTGTAATGAACAATTTTAGTAAAATAATTAAAAATCGTAAAACTGTAAAAATAAAAAAAACTGACCAGTCTGATCTCCCAATAGCGTCGCTCTCCCATTGCTTTCATGGTAAGTGTGATAAATGCATTTAAAGCTGAATGGCGTTCTGGAAGTCGCATATGGAGAAAGATAATTTACCACATTTCCCAAACTTAAAAATGGTGATAGAAAATTATTGCGATGGAAATTCTACAACTTATCAGTTTGCTAAACATTTTGATTCCTTTTTGGAAGAATTTAGTATCAGATTCGAAGAATTCTATAGAGAAAATAGCTCACTTCTACTCAGACTTGGGTGCATATAATTTGAAGTGGCACTCTAAATGAATTTGATACAAACACAGTTTATACATGAAACAATGTTTATTGAATTCGTTGCACATATAGAATTTGCTTTTACAGCAATAAGCATACGTACTACTTGTACGGAATATATATATTAGCATTCAATAGAAATACACTTTGCAAATACTCACAAACCAGCAGAGAGTCAAACCAGCAGTTCTGCTATCTAAACTTTGGGCCTGCTAAGCACAAGCGCCGGTTAACACCTGGAACTGCTTACCTCGTAGCTCCCTCTCGCGTATCTATCAACTTTAACAACCCTTTTCAACCTCTGTATTAAATAAATAAATATATAGGAAAAATAAATAAATATATAGGTTTTAGTAAAAATTCTTATATATATATATATATATATATATATATATATATATATATATATATATATATATATATATATATATATATATATATATATATATATATATATATATATATATATATATATATATATATATATATATATATATATATATATATATATGCTTTTTTGAATATACAGTTTGATTATTGATAAACAATTTGTGTTCTGATTTGGAAATGGTTGACAAAATATAAGCACTTTGTAGCAAAACAGTTATTTATTTAACAATAGATATATGTTTGCAATATATGCAACAAGTGGTTTCACACTCACTAACAAGTGTTCCTAGGTGAAGATAAAAACTACAATTATAAAAGTACACAAAGACCATTTTAATAGTTTTAGGATCGAGACTCGACCCACCGGTTGGGAACCGCTGGTC
Organism: Dolomedes plantarius; assembly: GCA_907164885.2. NCBI lineage: Eukaryota > Metazoa > Arthropoda > Arachnida > Araneae > Dolomedidae > Dolomedes > Dolomedes plantarius. Next base: position 115,967,167 of record OU015502.1, read on the forward strand.
TAGAGCAGCGTTTCTCAACCATTTTGGCCCTCGGACCGGTAAAATTTTTGAAAAAATTCCGCTGATCCGTGGGTTTTTTTAAACAAAAAACTTTGCTAGGTATTAAAGAACTACTACATAAGTTAATTGAAACACTTTTATTATCATTTACTTCCAATAATATTCAAACGTGAAGGTAAGTAATTATTGTAATTATTATATGTAAGTAAATAAACCTTTGAGAGAAATCACAGAAAATTATACAAAATAATCACAAAATCATTGCATATAAAGTGGTACAGCGTGCTGGTTTACGGTGCTGAGGGTGCTCAGATCGAATCCCGGCGTTGCGCCACGAAAAATGCCTCCGTTCGTGTCGTCCCTTCATAGGGGGTAATGCTGTCCGCCTATATGGTGCTCTCATAATAAAATGGACAGTAAAACTGCTGCGTAGTAAGGGCGAATGTTTGATTACAAGTGCCTCAGCATTGGTTTAAAAGAAAAAAAATCAGTTCTCTGATTACTACAAACTAAAAAATCTATAATTTTTGTGTATTTGGCTTATAATGTCAATGAGAAGATTGCTGCCTCTCTTCTTCAATTAACTTTTCGATTTTGGGTTCTAAATTAGTCAATTTAAGTCGGAGCTGTGAAACAACCGAAGGTCGATTTCTAGATTTATTTTTTTTTACCGTCATATTATTATTGAAACCCTTTCTCTGCCGTGAGCACTTCGTTCAGTCAAAAAAAAAAAGAGACGTAAACAAGTGACAAATATGAGCACGCTCTAGTGTTGCCAACCTTGAAAGACAAAATTATGGACTTTAAATCCTATAATTATGGCATTAACGTAACAAATATCGTACAAAGTTTTATTATTATTATTATTTCAATAAGAAACATTTTTTTAACGCGGACAGGTAAAAATCTCCGAGGACCGGTCAAATTTTTTCACGGACCGCTGCCGGTCCGCCTAACCAGCGGTTGAGAGTCATTGGTCTAGAACAGTGGTCGGCAACGCGGTGCCCGCAAGACGATTTTAAAATGCCCGCCGTTTAAGTATCGAAAAATTTTAGATATTTGAACAACTAACGCTCGTAGTTGTAATGAACAATTTTAGTAAAATAATTAAAAATCGTAAAACTGTAAAAATAAAAAAAACTGACCAGTCTGATCTCCCAATAGCGTCGCTCTCCCCTTGCTTTTATGGTAAGTGTGATAAATGCATTTAAAGCTGAATGGCGTTCTGGAAGTCGCATATGGAGAAAGATAATTTACCACATTTCCCAAACTTAAAAATGGTGATAGAAAATTATTGCGATGGAAATTCTACAACTTATCAGTTTGCTAAACATTTTGATTCCTTTTTGGAAGAATTTAGTATCAGATTCGAAGAATTCTATAGAGAAAATAGCTCACTTCTACTCAGACTTGGGTGCATATAATTTGAAGTGGCACTCTAAATGAATTTGATACAAACACAGTTTATACATGAAACAATGTTTATTGAATTCGTTGCACATATAGAATTTGCTTTTACAGCAATAAGCATACGTACTACTTGTACGGAATATATATATTAGCATTCAATAGAAATACACTTTGCAAATACTCACAAACCAGCAGAGAGTCAAACCAGCAGTTCTGCTATCTAAACTTTGGGCCTGCTAAGCACAAGCGCCGGTTAACACCTGGAACTGCTTACCTCGTAGCTCCCTCTCGCGTATCTATCAACTTTAACAACCCTTTTCAACCTCTGTATTAAATAAATAAATATATAGGAAAAATAAATAAATATATAGGTTTTAGTAAAAATTCTTATATATATATATATATATATATATATATATATATATATATATATATATATATATATATATATATATATATATATATATATATATATATATATATATATATATATATATATATATATATATATATATATATATATATATATATATGCTTTTTTGAATATACAGTTTGATTATTGATAAACAATTTGTGTTCTGATTTGGAAATGGTTGACAAAATATAAGCACTTTGTAGCAAAACAGTTATTTATTTAACAATAGATATATGTTTGCAATATATGCAACAAGTGGTTTCACACTCACTAACAAGTGTTCCTAGGTGAAGATAAAAACTACAATTATAAAAGTACACAAAGACCATTTTAATAGTTTTAGGATCGAGACTCGACCCACCGGTTGGGAACCGCTGGTCTAGAGCAGCGTTTCTCAACCATTTTGGCCCTCGGACCGGTAAAATTTTTGAAAAAATTCCGCTGATCCGTGGGTTTTTTTAAACAAAAAACTTTGCTAGGTATTAAAGAACTACTACATAAGTTAATTGAAACACTTTTATTATCATTTACTTCCAATAATATTCAAACGTGAAGGTAAGTAATTATTGTAATTATTATATGTAAGTAAATAAACCTTTGAGAGAAATCACAGAAAATTATACAAAATAATCACAAAATCATTGCATATAAAGTGGTACAGCGTGCTGGTTTACGGTGCTGAGGGTGCTCAGATCGAATCCCGGCGTTGCGCCACGAAAAATGCCTCCGTTCGTGTCGTCCCTTCATAGGGGGTAATGCTGTCCGCCTATATGGTGCTCTCATAATAAAATGGACAGTAAAACTGCTGCGTAGTAAGGGCGAATGTTTGATTACAAGTGCCTCAGCATTGGTTTAAAAGAAAAAAAAATCAGTTCTCTGATTACTACAAACTAAAAAATCTATAATTTTTGTGTATTTGGCTTATAATGTTAATGAGAAGATTGCTGCCTCTCTTCTTCAATTAACTTTTCGATTTTGGGTTCTAAATTAGTCAATTTAAGTCGGAGCTGTGAAACAACCGAAGGTCGATTTCTAGATTTATTTTTTTTTACCGTCATATAATTATTGAAACCCTTTCTCTGCCGTGAGCACTTCGTTCAGTCAAAAAAAAAAAAAGAGACGTAAACAAGTGACAAATATGAGCACGCTCTAGTGTTGCCAACCTCCAAAGACAAAATTATGGACTTTAAATCCTATAATTAGGGCATTAACGTAACAAATATCGTACAAAGTTTTATTATTATTATTTTTTCAATAAGAAAAATTTTTTTCAACGCGGACAGGTAAAAATCTCCGAGGACCGGTCAAATTTTTTCGCGGGCCGCTGCCGGTCCGCCTGACCAGCGGTTGAGAGACATTGGTCTAGGACAGTGGTCGGCAACGCGGTGCTCGCAAGACGATTTTAAAATGCCCGCCGTTTAAGTATCGAAAAATTTTAGATATTTGAACAACTAACGCTCGTAGTTGTAATGAATAATTTTAGTAAAATAATTAAAAATCGTAAAACCGTAAAAATAAAAAAACTGACCAGTCTGATCTCCCAACAGCGTCGCTCTCCCCTTGCTTTTATGGTAAGTGTGATAAATGCATTTAAAGCTGAATGGCGTTCTGGAAGTCGCATATGGAGAAAGATAATTTACCACATTTCCCAAACTTAAAAATGGTGATAGAAAATTATTGCGATGGAAATTCTACAACTTATCAGTTTGCTAAACATTTTGATTCCTTTTTGGAAGAATTTAGTATCAGATTCGAAGAATTCTATAGAGAAAATAGCTCACTTCTACTCAGACTTGGGTGTATATAATTTGAAGTGGCACTCTAAATGAATTTGATACAAACACAGTTTATACATGAAACAATGTTTATTGAATTCGTTGCACATATAGAATTTGCTGTTACAGCAATAAACATACGTACTACTTGTACGGAATATATATATTAGCATTCAATAGAAATACACTTTGCAAATACTCACAAACCAGCAGAGAGTCAAACCAGCAGTTCTGCTATCTAAACTTTGGGCCTGCTAAGCACAAGCGCCGGTTAACACCTGGAACTGCTTACCTCGTAGCTCCCTCTCGCTTATCTATCAACCTTAACAACCTTTTTTCAACCTTCTTCTTTCTCTGTATTAATCAAGCTGCTTGGTATTTATACCAAGCGCGTATGCCGAAATTAGCATATCTCAAGCAGCTTCTTTAATTCATTCACTCAAAGGTTCGATTCTTGTGAATCGAATGTTATGTATACCTTACAATTCTACGAATTGGAGGCATTCTTTTATTAATCCTTTCTCTCATACAGATGAACATATGTCTAATACAATCGCAGCATATTTTGATATTTCCAATAAGTAGGACTTAGAATTGGAAATTATAAATATAAGAAATAACATTGAATTAAAATCCCATCATAACGAAGAAAAATTCTTGAATTTAGTGAATGAATAGCTTCTTATTGTTGACAAAATGTGCTCTGAAATTGAAATCTCTCTGCACGGCGACACATGCTTGTGAATCTTTGTTTTCCAGTAAGAAATACTTAAATTCAAAGTACCGATCAAGCGTCAATGATACTCATTTGGACCAATGCCTGAGAACAGGGAATTCAACTTGTGAGCCACATTACGACGAGTTGGCCGTAGATTTGCAATGTCCAATATCGCATTAATTATAAGTTTTAAGATTATTTTGTTTAAATTAAAATTTGCATTTATGAATGAAATTTTATGTCGCATTAATATTTTCATGTTTAAATATTAACCTTTAGCTTACGGGGCCCATTTTTGTTTATTCCCGCTATAGAACGGAAAATTTCATACCGCTTTTGTAAGAACGGCCATTAAAGTTATATATATATATATATATATATATATAAATAAATAAATAAATATATATATATAAATAAATATATATATATATATATATATATATATATATATATATATATAAATAAATAAATAAATATATATATATATAAATATATATATATATATATATATATATATATATATATATATATATATATATATATATATATATATATATATATATATATATATATATATATATATATATATATATATATATATTCTTGTGTTCGTATTCTTGGGATAGATGCTATCCCACACCGTAAAGAAAAGGTTAACCACCCCCCTTCTCCTCTTCCCCCAGCGGTGCCCGCCGAACTCCCGCATTTCTGAAATATGCCCTGCTAGTAAAAAAGGTTGCCGACCGTAGTCTAGAATGAACATCTTCGCTTTTTCTTGCGTTTTCTCTCCTCTCTTGGGGTTTCTGTGCACTAACCCTATTGGATTCACCCACTTCAATGTTAAGGTATGGAGAAAATGTGTCTCACATTAGTAGTCTCCCATTAATAAAGTCTCACATTAATAAAACAAAACTCCTTTTAGGAATTTTCATTGTACTAGTTCTCTAGTGTATTGTTATACTGAATCGCACGTCTATTTTTCAAACTGTATTGATGCGTTTGGTGTTTGTTACCCATATCCTATATATAATAGCCGTTGTCTCTGTATGACACATCCGGGCTGTACTCATCTTTCAATTGAAGCCCTCAGTAAACAAACCGCCAAATAGGCTTAATTTCAATTTCAGATGTGGGTCAGAATTTTTTCTTACCTAAAAACATATATCTTCTCCATCAAATCACATTTGTTCAGCCTATTTTTCTATAAAACATTCAGAACTAAAAAAAATTGGATGTTTTTAGCTGTATATTTAACAGTTTTTAAAAATCTGTTTACTTTTGCGATGAATTCTGAAAGTAAATAAACTTGAATGTGAATGAATCGCGAAGTGAACTGTAAAAAAAGTTTTTAACTTTCATATACTTTTTCCATTATGACGTCATTTTTAGTATTATGACGTCAAAATGACGGGTTGGATGGCAGTCTACTACTCCAATCGCATGAAAAACTAAATAAATAAAAAATAATGAAAGGGTTTGCTTTTACAAGGTGTCGATTAAATGCAATATTTTAGATAATTCTGGATATTTTTTAACTTTCATATACTTTTTCCATTATGACGTCAAAATGACGGGTTACCTACTAGTCTTTCAATAAACAAATAAAATCAACAGTGGGATATGTATTTATTTGAACCTAAATTGAACATATTCCTGAAATATATTCCACTTTAATTTAATATTGGAATTTTTTTTTTAAACTAAAATTCTAGCAAGGGTGCCCCAAGTTTCTAATCTCATTCCCAAGGGTGCCGCAAACATAAAAAGGTTGGGAATCCTTGCTATGTTTGGTTCATATACCTATTTCCGTGGAGATATAATTCTGGTATTCACAGTACAAGATTATTCTGGCAATAATGTATTAAGTATTTATTTGAACTTAAATTTGACATGTTAGTAATATACATTCCACTTTGATTTCACATTTAAAAAATTGTGTCCCGTCGTGCACGGCGCACCCTTAGTTGAAAAAGATGGGACTATTTTAAGTGTGATCGACAGGATCATTTACACCTCAATGGAAGCCCGGACAGGTGACAAGAGCGGTAATTTTAAAGAGCTTTTTAAAAGAGGACTAATGCTAAGGGAAATAGACAGATCATTTAGAATCGTTAGAAAAAGACCATTAGCACGAAAGGATGCGATGCACGACTTCGGGGAGCAGAGTTGACAAAAGGAACCGCAAGCGTGCAGGTGCAACGCAAAACCACAAGGGTTCTTGTACGAGCCAGCAGGCTATGGAATTTTTAGGATGTTTCTAGAAATTTCGGAGACTGGACAGAGGATTAGACAGAGCATTATAGACTGGACTTTGATTATGTATTCACGTACTCACAGAGGACAGAGAATCTAGGAGACAGGTGTCTCAATTGGACCATGCTATGTTCCTGCTCCCTCTAATCTATACGACAATGGTTCTACGACAATGGTTCTACGGAACAAAACTACTGTATATGGTTATCAATGTATATAATTTCAATTGAACAAGATATATATATATATATAAGCCAATGTTGAAAGAGAAAAAACCAGCATAAGGTATATTACACAATGCAGTGTGAAACTAAAAACATGGAAAGATATGAAATTAAAAGGTTTTTGACAGCATCTCTTCATCAGCGGTGCCGATTCCGTCTAAAAACCAATGGATTGTTTCTGGTAGGTATGATCTATCCAATAAACATACCTAGACACCGAACAAACCATGCGAAACCAGAAGAAAAGCATGAAATTTTGCTATCCAAACAAACTACATCCAGCCTGGCGCTTATATATATATATATATATATATATATAGATATATATATATATATATATATATATATATATATATATATATATATACAAATATATATATATATATATATATATTATATATATATATATATATATATATATATATATATATATATATATATATATATATATATATATACAGTAACCACCGCTTATAGTGATCAGTGGTTATAAGGATCAACCGTTTATAAGAATCAATATCCCAAAAACAAAAACAAATATATTATTTCCATGTTAAAATTTTCGCTTTAAAGAATCAATCCACCGGTTTTAAGAATCAATTTATACGCTTCGCTTTCCTTTCATTTTTCCTAAAAAGCCACTTAAACCCTCAAAAGGCACGAAGTTCATACTTTTTTTTTAAAGAAAGATTGATAAGATGGGATGGAATATAGTCATAAAATTCATCCCTTTCTTTGTTAGACATAACATAATAGTTTCCCCTTAAACTCTTTAGAACAACACTGTCCTATTAGCTTGGCCCAGGGTCATCTTTACCCGTCCGGGTCGGATTTCACTTTTCTCCACTGACAAACAAAAATAGGGACTCTTTTTCCCACTTCCCACATCCCGGTTGCGGCTTCCTGGACCCTGAAACACATAAATCTTCGGCGAAATATTCACTATCACTTAGGCAAACGTGACATTAGTAGATTTAGCACGTTATCATACCCTGAAACGTAAGCTAGAAGGTGAATCTTCGTCTGAGACTATTTATATTGAGAGAGGTATAAACAGCCTCCCAAAAACTTCATTACGCCAAACTACCACAGAAAACTTTTTCTTGCTCCCTTCCTGTAGTTGAAATGTTAAAACTATTAAGCAGGTATGTTGTAACAAATATTAGATTTTTTTCTTCTCTTACTACAGGGTGGCTAATAAATACTGTTACAAATATCGAATCATTTAATTACACACAGATGAAATAGAAAATGGAAAATACAACAATATTATGAACATTATACATGAAAGTTTACCATGAAATAATTTTACTCGAATCGACCGCCATCTTTATCGATTACTAAAGATAATCTCTTACGCCACTGTCCTATTGCGACACGAATCATTTTATGAGGTAATTTGTCCCATTCACTCCGTATGGAAGCTTTGAGGGAGTCCGAACTTCTGTGCTGCTTAGCATTTACTTTAGACTCTAAAATCCCCCAAATGCAATAGTCTAAAGGATTTAGATCTGGTGAAGAAGGTGGCCAATCTTCTTGCTTGATAAACTTCGGGCAATTGGCATGGAGTGTTGTTCAGCAAAAGTGTTGAAAAAATAATTTTCTCTGATGAGAAGCTGTTTTGTACAGAACAAAGTTATAAACAAAGTTTATAAACGCAGTTTGTAAACGCAGACGATTTTTGTTTAAAGTAAAACATGTAGAATATTTTTAAAGATGGAAGCCAAAAGGTTAATGGTTAAACAGCTTTTTGATCGCGTACACTGTACTACGGTTAACTGTTCTACGGTGAACAAAGTTTTTTCAACACTTTTGCTTCTCTTTTGCTTCACTTTTCCTGTGTTGTTTTGGATCGGTGGGACGGTGCAGAATCTTGCTGAAATATCCAATTCTTTTTGGGATACAATCTGTTAGCATGTGGTAATAAACGTGTAGCCAATACTTCCTGTTTGTAATATTCAGCATTGATTTTTACCCCTTTATCGATGAATTTCAGAGGCAGTTTTCCATTGTGTGACACTGCAGCCCAAACCATAACAGAATTCTTGTTCTGAAAGCGTTTAACAGTTCGAAGATTTTCAGGTATATCCTCGAAGGTTGCTGAATATACAACATCATTTTTAGCATTATAACTTTGTTCTGTACAAAACAGCTTCTCATCAGAGAAAATTATTTTTTCAACACTTTTGCTACCGTGCCGGTTCAGCAATTTCTTACATCTTTGTAACCTTTTTACTATTTGTGCAGTAGTCAAACCTTGAACTTTTCTTTTGCAATAAGGGCGAAAACCCAGGTCTTCATTTATGATAAGTTGCATAGTTCTGCGACTGATGTTCTCTTCTGCAGCCATTTTATTTGCAGAACGTTGTGGATTTCTTCGTATCTTTTCACGAATTATTTTGATACGTTCTTTTATACGAACAGTGCGTGGACGACCGGACCTTGGTCGATCTTTACAGCTATTGGTATCCAATAATCGATTTATAGACCTATATATAAACGTCTTATTAAAACCAAGGCATTTTAATTGCTTAAATATTTTACCTGCAGAAAATCCGCGATCAAAAAGCTGTTTAACCATTAACCTTTTGGCTTCCATCTTTAAAAATATTCTACATGTTTTACTTTAAACAAAAATCGTCTGCGTTTACAAAAAGTTGCCAATCACACAAATAGATAGATAAATTGTTTTTCCAAACGATTAAAATTAACTCTTATTTTTTGGAGTGTTACAGTATTTATTAGCCACCCTGTATAATCATGTGTATTTACTTATAGGTCTAGAAATTAAGTTGTATTTTTAAAATTATAAAAATAATAACTTTAATAAAAGATAATTAACGTAAATCAAAGAGTATTTTATGGTAAATTATCTAATATATGCCAAATTTATATAGGTGTGTGTGTTCCTGTCCAAAAACCTAAATTTCGGCTATAAGAATCAACCGCTTATAAGAATCAAAAACAGTAATAACAAACGTGATTCTTATAAGCGGAAGTCACTGTATATATATATACATATATATATCCATTCACTTCTCCATTCATGCATTGATTCTACTAGACATTTATATATCGGGTCACGACGATCCAAGAAAAGGAAAAAAAAATTAAAATTCTTACAAGGATACAAGTTTCGAAACTGATTCCCAAGTGTGCCGCAAACGTAAAAAGTTTGGGAATCCATGACCTATCGAGTTGCTCCGATAATGAAGTAACTTTCAGATATCACAAGAAGTATGAGTGAAGAACTCCAGGATAATACCTGCCGTATTGGGGAAAAGAACATAAATAAATAAAATCGAAGACCAGACCAATTGAGAATGCAAAACTATAAATAATGACGACACAGAGAGCGATAAACAGAAAACGATGGTGAAGCTTTCCTCTGTCGAAAAGAGTGGCAAGCCTTAACGAACGAGTTCCATGATATACAGAACTTTTCCTCCAATTCCCTATAACGACGCCTTTATCTATTCTTCGATTTCTTTTTCATTATGTCGTGCGAAGAAATAATGACGGAATAAGAGAGTTCTTTTTTATCTGCTTTAGAAGCCTGCCGGCAATCTTTGAATAAATGAAAAAAGACATGTTTGTTTCTCCTAACAGATTTTCTTTCCGTGCATGAATGATATTCCTTGCGATTGGGATATTACCAGTGTTACACTGTTCTACGGTTAACTCTCTCTCTTTCTGTCCTCTCTCTCTCTCTCTCTCTCTCTCTCTCTCTCTCTCTATATATATATATATATATATATATATATATATATATATATATATATATATATATATATATATATATATATATATACATACATACAGGTGGTTATCAAAATAATGGAAACACCTATCAATATCAGCGGTGTTTATGAATGTGCTTTGTATTCCTTAAAAAACAAGTCTGGCCACCGGTATTTTTTTACATAATAAAGTGTATGTATTATTCTATTGTCAGGCAGCAGTAATGAAGCTAATGGCATCGTGCTTTTGGGGGAACAGCGTAAAATGCCAAACCTTGCAGACCTTGTGAAAAGGGCAAATTGTTTGAGTGCGTTTAAATTGGAGTATCTGTTACTGCAACCCCCAGGCTAATTGGTGTTTTTCGAGCCGTGGTATCGAATGCCATGATAGCATACAGAGTGCACGGAAAAACATCCTTTGCCAAACAGAATAATGGATGAAAGGGAGAGCTGAGTGAAAGAGACGTACGAGGTATTCAAGCGGATTGTGACATGAAGAAAGAAAACAACTTCAACTAAAATGACCGAAGAGCTCAATCTGCATGTGCATGTTCCGATATCAACCATCAGAGGTAGAAGGGAACTTCACATACAAAACTTTACGATAAAGTAGCTATTCCCAAACCACTCTTAATAGATGCCAATACAAAATATCTTCCACAATATTTCCACGAGCGGAAATCCTGGTCGAGTAATATGTCGAAAAACGGCATTTGGTCCGTCGAATCATTGTTCACATTGTTCATTGGAACAGGACGTACGTGCGTCTGGAGAACATCTACACAAGCGTAATATTCTGGTTGTCTCATCTCAACTGTCAATCATGGAGATAGATCTATCAGAGTTTGGGATGACATCTCATGGTTTTCTTCAGGACCTATTGTAACCCTAAAAAGGGAGATTGAATTTGAAGGACTATGTCTAAATTTCAGCTCACTAGTCCACCCTATGGTGCAAACATTGTTTCTTGCAGGAGATGGAGTTCTCCAGGATGATAATCCCCTATACATAAAGCTAAATCTATCAAGTATTGGTTTGAAGAGCATGAAAAAGAAGTCAAATATCTTATCTTGCCCTGTACAATCCCCCCCCCCCCGACTATATATCATCCAACCACTGTGATCTGTGTAAGCGGAGAGAGCGAGGTATAGTTATCCACCACAACATCTCTACAGCAACTTTCATGATTTTTCCCTGAAAAATGGTATAATATATTCTTAACAACTATTCATGACGTGTACAATCCAATTCCAAGGTGAATCAGATGGTATTACATGACAAAGGTGATTCTGTGCCGTGTTAATAAAGGTTTTCATGATGTTTCTTGGTGTTTCCATTATTTTGATAACCACCTGTATTATATATATATATATATATATATATATATATTTATATATACACTGGTGTAAGAAATTAAGAGAATTTGTAGACTTGGTCGATTTTCTCTAGAACTACTGTACCGATTTTAATGAAATTTGATATGTACATACATATATATATATATACATATATATGATATGTACATACATATGTACATACATATGTACATATATGTACATATATATATATATATATATATATATATATATATATATATATATATATATATATATATATATATATATATATATACCTCGACTTACGACCAAGATGGGACCGAGACATTGGTCGTAAGTCGATTTTCAAACAATTTTTTTTTGTATATGTACATACATATATTTTTTACTTTCATACATACATACGTAATTTAAAATACATTGTATTTAGAAGACATAAATTATTCTTCGTCATCACTACTTATTATGTTAGTACTATCGGTTGGTTCGGAATTTGCAACAGAAGATGCGTTGCAAGTTTTTTTAACAAAGTTTTCCAAGGTAGTTTGAACAGTTTGCGTCTTCTTTTCCTTGTATATTGTCTGGTAGCAAGCCAGATTTTCCTGAATGCGACGATTTACACTTGTGAATCTTTCGTCATTTCGATCCATTGCTTCTAATTGTCGTAGTACTTTATTAAGGGGACAGTGGACTTTCAAAATTGTGAAATTTGTCGAAAAATTCGATTTTTTTACTTTATAGAATTGTGAAACTACGGACGAGTAGGAATGTGTTGCAAAAAGAATTTTTGATTTCTGTGATTACTTTCCTAGTTAGGGGCATTTGAATTTAAGTTAGATATTATGTGGTTACTAATAGCAATAACTTTAAATGTGTTTTTCTCAAAATAAAAATTTTCATGCTATACGAATATTCAAACTAATCCAAGCGCATTTATAATTATCGTATTGCTTTGAAATTTAAGTTTTATATACTGAACTGTATATCAAATAAATATTATTGAAAAAAATTTTGCTTCGTAGCTCAGAATTTCTAAATTTTGTACTCGAAAAGATGATTTATAGGTACTTTGCGTCATAAAAAGGGTGTTTTCGCTATTATTATTTTTTTCTCTTTATATTTTTAATGAATGCTTAAAATGAGTAATACCTTTCATTGTTAGTTCTATAAGGTCTCCTGTAAATATAAATGACCATATTATATGCAAAAGAAATGCGCATGGAACATTTTTAATTAGGCCAATTTTTGATATAATTAATAATTCGTAATTCATAAATTATTAATATTTCATCTTTAAATTTTAACCACTTTTACATATCTATGGTACTAATCACATATTCAAATTTCAAGCAAATCCCTTCAAAACAAAAAAAAGGTTAGGTTTGAAGGTCTATTGTCACCTTAATATAATGAAAAGATGAAGCCATTTCTGAATCCAATGGAGGTTTATTTGATTTATCGTATGTATATGGAAACTATTGCATCGTACATTTTTATTATAGCGTCATATTTTCTGATAATTATGCAATGCATATAGGTATGTACTGTACATTAGAGGAACAGTATTTTTTAGAAAAAAATAATAATAATAATTTTATTTTCCTTAAAAATTTCGGTCGTAAGTGCGGGCGGTCTTAAGTCGAGGAATACTTGTATATGAGTATATGTATAACATACGAGTGTATGTATGTGAAAATGGGTGGTCTGTTATACACAAAACCCCAACAGATACCCAAACCAAGAGAAAAAAAACACTCGTAGACAAACATAATTAACCTATGGTTAATAAAAACGCCTCTTGTTTGATTATGCCGACATAATCGACGACGGATTGTTTCAAAAAAGATGTGATCGTTAAGTTACCTCAGCCTGGCTCCAAACAATCCTTCAAACAATTAAAGACATTCATGAGGCCAATTATAAGAACTAATGTGAGTGAAGCCCACGAGAGACAATTCTTTTGGTACATTAATAACAATGGTGTAATCCTATCAGATCTTGAATTGGGGAAATGACTGCTTTTATGTGGATTTTTTTATAAGACAGTCACTTTTAAGTACTCCCGTTCAAGATTTAAAGCCTTACTTCTAGTCTTGTCTGTTTGCAGTCCTTGTAACCGTCGTTTAGTTTAATGCATTCATTGTAAAGACATCGTTAATTTCAATGATTGCAGTCTTAATTTGCTTAACGTATCACTATGTGGAACTCTTAGTACAATAGGTAACCCAATAGTAATGCCTCCTTTCTCTGTGTTCAATGATACAGTCTTTTGCTTTTGTAAGTTTTCTTTAAGGCTGCTGTGTACTAACCTTACTGGATTCGCTCATCTCAATGTTGACCTATGGATAAAATGTGTCGAAGAATATAGATATATATATATATATATATATATATATATATATATATATATATATATATATATATATATATATATATATATAGATATAGATATGTATATATATATATATATATATATATATATATATATATACATATATATATATATATATATATATATATATATACATACATATATATATATATATATATATATATATATATATATATATATATATATATATATATATATATATATATATATATATATATATGTATATATATATATCTATATATGTATATATATATATATATGTATATATATGTATATATATATATATATATATGTATATATATATATATATATATGTATATATATATATATATATATATATATATATATATATATATATATATATATATATATATATATATATATATATATAATAAAGATTAATAAAAAATATCAACGGATCAAATGAAATGCAGTTTGCGGCAAAAGAATGAATAAATTAACAGTTTGCTGACTTGGATTTAAAGGTTTTTTTAATTGTACTCCGTATTAGAGAAAACATTTTTTCACCTTGGGACATTTTTTATTGAAAAATGCAAATAATATTTTAAATTTTAAATTATTCGGGGGGAAAATCTGGTGTGCGTTTTAAACACTCATCAATTCCTTTGGTGGACGAAGTTTATAAAATGAATCGTGTTGCAAGGTGCAGAAAAATTCAGGCTATCTGAAAATATAATTTTTATTGGATTATCAGCGTTTATCTAACTATCAATAGTAGACAAATTTTCTCCATAGGTTAACATTGAGGTGAGCGAATCCAATAGGGTTATGAAGCCTTAAGCTATGTATTTACCTTTTACAATAGACCTACATCAGAACCCGGTTTCATTAACTGAAATAAATCTGAAGAGGTTCTACTCTTTAATGTAAGAGACAAGCGAGAGTATCGTTCAGGGTTTTTCTTTTTATCAAGTAAAGATGGTGTGCATTAACTGTCTGCCCTATTTCATCCAAACTACAATGATATTTTAACAGATGGCTCGCTTTCTTTCCTCTACATCCCTGAAATTTGCATTTCCTATCACCCCAAATCTTCTGAGTCAGCTCAACTCACCTCCGTCACCTTCAGCATGTTCCAGGTTATCCCAATTTTAAGAAGTAGAACTCGATAGTTATGTGTACGTTATTTCCACTTTATATAGGCTGAGCATTTATTTTATCATTTTGCTTTTACTATGGGCTAGTGCAATTTATTGTTTAATCTGTTACTTTGTAGGGCATGGAAAGTTATTGTCGGGCCCTGGAGCTCTCAAGTTTTTTTTTTTTCCCAGGATAAATTAACAATAAATAGTTCTTCTCTTGGCCGCATTTTTCGGCATTTGAAAGGTTTATAGGTATGTTTCACTTTCGGATAGCGGTAGACACCGTCTTCATTTAGCGTCTGCATTCACACACAGATACATACGGTCACAGATTAACTTTGCTAATTGTCAATTGTTAGTCATTGTTAATTAAGTCATTGTTAATTTTTTCATTAACATTATTTGCTTTAATTTTTGTTCTACTCTTAGGGTTTGGTTTGGTTTGGTTTGGAGCGTTACGGTCAATTTTTGCTATACGAGGGCTAATTAGACCGGGACCTATGCTCTACTATTATGTAATTAGTTACGGTTAGCATGTAACTTTGACAACCATTTGCAGTTATGATATTAATATTTATAACTATATATACATACATATATATATGTACATATACACATATATATATATACATATACATATATACATATATATATATATACATATACATATATATATACATATACATATATATATACATATATACATATATATATATATATATACATATATATATACATATACATGTATATATACATATACATGTATATACATATACATATATATATACATATATATATATATATATATATATATATATATATATATATATATATATATATATATTTTACATGGTATAATATGTATTTTAATTATATATTATACTTATATTTAGTCTTTGACCTCCGTCATAAGAATGTTTGCATTTTAGTTTCTTCAAGAAATATCGTAAATGTACCAGCTCTACAGATAGTTATGAAATAGTTAGCTTTCCCATGGGATGTTAAGTTTACATCTTTTTAAATTACCTTATAATTTTAAATCAGAATTTGTTTTCAGAAAATTAGCTTTAATCCTTAATCCTTGACGCTTTGAATCTTTGAAGATTCAGAAGCGATAATAGCCATAATGCAAATAATCAATAACTTGGAGACCATTTTAATTTGGAGATTTTTGGCTATAACCTTTTCGGTCGCTTTGTTATGATTAGCCTCTGTTATCACTATGATTTTAATAATTAAAAATATTCTTATTTCAATATTTACCTCCAACGGTTTATTGCCTCCTCCCAAACGCTTATCATTGCACACATCGTACGAAAAAAGTAACAAACAGATCATTTCCTCTAAATCTATAATAGCACATCTCGTATCTGAATTTCGCCATGTTTTGCCTGCTTTCATATTTTTTTTATCATGCCCAGAACAGAAGCGACAGATTCCCTCTCATTGCGAAAGGCTTCGGGCTAAATCTCCGAATGTCGAAAATGGAAAAAGAAAGACCAAATTTATCTCTTTTTGTCGCCAAATTTGTCCTTGCGTGTCTATATTTTTTGTACATATCCATACGAAGTTTAGATTCTCGAAAAAGAAAAGAAAGAAAAAAAAAAGTCGATGTAAGGAAAAATCGTCACGCTGTTATCGTGTAGTAGCGTGAAAATAATTTTAGCGGAATTTGCGGAGGAAAAGTGGCAACATTTCGCCTTCTTTGTGTTTTTTATCTCTCTTTTTTTTTTCGGGATGCATCGCATCTAATTTTCTAAGTTTAGAAAGTTTATTTAGCGATATCTTTTTTTTAAGGTTCCAGTTTTTTCCACTTCTGTAAGAATTTTGAGCCACTGGGCAATTTTACATAGGAAAGTAAAATAGAATAAAAAATGCTTCATATAGTTTTAAAAGATGAAAATGGAAGGCCTCGAGTGATAATAAATAAACCATCTAAGATATCATTAAGAATAAGATTTCTTAAGCAGTTTTAAAAGTAAAAACTCTTTTAGTTTCTAACGCTTTACTTTATTACATTTCCTTCTTTCGTCGACATATAGAGGGTGTTTTGAGATAAATTATGGGATATCAGGAAATTAGGCGTTTTCATTGATTTAACCAGGGTTTGAAGATATCTCTCCGAGGAACGTATCTTTTTTGCACCAATTAAAATCTCTGCGAGCAGAATATAAATATTAAGGGTCAAACGATTTCTGTCCAAACATTTTTTTTTCTTTAGGCTAAAGTTCCCAAGCAGATTTAGTCCCAAGGATAGATATTTTTTGGCTCTTTCTAAATGGATCTGGCTCGGAACGAAAAATTTAAAAAATATGTATATATATATATATATATATATATATATATATATATATATATATATATATATATATATATATATATATATATATATATATATATATATATATATATATATATATATATATTTATAAAAAAAATAATCGTAAGGGATATTTATTTTTTTTGGATAATATCCAATCATCTGCGGCATTAGAAAGAAAAAGAATACTTTTTTTGTCTATTTCGTTGTTATGCACGTGACGATAAATTTATTTAAAGTACCAGAAAAAGAAATCACGTGATCAGCATTTAATAAATTAAATTCTAATAATTAATCTTTAAAAAATCACCAAAAATCAGAAAATTGAGGTAAAGGTTCGAAAAAGATTTCATTTTAAAGGAAGTTTTAGGATCTTTTTTGTGATATAAATTTTATAACCCTCGAATTATTATTTTAAATGCAAACTTAAAAAAAGTTACAAAAACAGCTTAAAAATTTAATTTTAAAAAATCTGAGAAGAATTTTTCAAAAATCTTTCTTAGTGCACCCCTACACCATAAGAAGAAACGCCATGCAAAATTTCAGCCTTTTTGTTCCAGCGGTTTGGTCTGTGCGTTGTATGTCAGTGAGTCAGTTACGGAACTGTTTTATATATATAGATATGCGATCTGCCACAAGAGAATAAAAATGTTTTCCATAGAGAATAATCAAATGGAAAGAATTCATTTTAGTGAAAATGCATCTAGTAAAATGAACGATATCATAACCGTCCACCTATTTCTACCAACATCGCAACAGTAAAGGAGGTTCGAACACCTGACGGTGCTATCTCTACTTCTACTGTTGAGCGGTGTTACACGCGAACTTTTCTCATTGGAGGATATTAAATTAAATATATTTGACTATGCTTGAAAAGGTAAAATTCTGTTTGCGAGACATTATTTTACGGTGAATAAACAATAAATTCTTCAATGAATAGCCCTTTACGTTTTATTGGCAATATTGCTTTTTGGCACCTTTTGAAATCATGTCACGCTAAAGTGTATTTCCATTTCATTTATTAACTTTTATCGTATTCCAGTTCTGCATTATATTTTACCTTATTCTGGTTTGTGATGCTTATTTCCTTTCATTTCATTCGTATATCATTTTTCTTTACTTTTAGACTTGAGATTCGATTGTTATCACTTCAGTAGATTTGCGTTTCTCCCTTTGTCAATCTCGCCAAAATCTCCAATAATACAACTAATATAGCAAAGCCTTGGCAACGTTCAACAGAGAAACAAAAATAAAGCATGTAATATGGCAATAACGCGTTGGCGACGTTTTACAGAGGAAGAAGGAATAATGAATTTCATCAATAACACCTTGGTGAGAATCCTATATATAATAGCCGTTGTCTCTGTATGACACTTCCGGGCTGTACTCATCTTTCAATTGAAGCCCTCAGTAAACAAACCGCCAAATAGGCTTAATTTCAATTTCAGATGTGGATCAGAATTTTTTCTTACCTAAAAACAAATATCTTCTCCATCAAATCACATTTGTTCATCCTATTTTTCTATAAAACATTCAGAACTAAAAAAAATTGGATGTTTTTAGCTGTATATTTAACAGTTTTTAAAAATCTGTTTACTTTTGCGATGAATTCTGAAAGTAAATAAACTTGAATGTGAATGAATCGCGAAGTGAACTGTAAAAAAAGTTTTTAACGTTCATATACTTTTTCCGTTATGACGTCATTTTTAGTATTATGACGTCAAAATGACGGGTTGGATGGCAGTCGACTACTCCAATCGCATGAAAAACTAAATAAATAAAAAATAATGAAAGGGTTTGCTTTTACAAGGTGTCGATTAAATGCAATATTTTAGATAATTCGGGATATTTTTTAACTTTCATATACTTTTTCCATTATGACGTCAAAATGACGGGTTACCTACTAGTTTAAAATATCGATCCACGTTATTTTAAAGTTTACATTTTTTTTTGTCTGTTCATTTTCCTTTTGTTTTGTTTA
>OU015502.1:115991834-116071834 GCA_907164885.2 Dolomedes plantarius
TATAGATGGCCTCCAAATATTCGCTCCCGTTTTGTGGTTGTTTATATTTTCGTCAGGGTCCTAAAGAGAAACTGCGTAAAGTGGTCCAGATCGATTGAAGGTTTTACGATAGCACAGGGAACAGGCTGAGATAATTTTTATTTTATGTATTGAGATAAATTTATTTACTCTTTGGGATTTTATTAAATTCATATGTTTTGATTTATTTATTAATGACATTAATATGTTTTACTTTATTTGCTTTTTTTTCGTTTGTTCATTATATGTTTTATTGTCTTTCCTGTTTTAACGTAGGATTACGTTCCTCCATAACGGTTCTCCGGACAGCAAAATTTCTGACGCTAAAACCGTCCGTCGTCGCGAGTTATAATTTTGGCAGTGTGCCAAACCCAGTCTGTATCGCTTGGGCAAGGAAGTAAACTATTAAACAGAAAAGTACCAAAATGCGTCAAAATTTTGACATACATACATACATACATATATATATATATATATATATATATATATATATATATATATATATATATATATATATATATATATATATATATATATATATATAAAAATATATATATATATATATATACGTACATATATACATAAAACATACATACATATATATATATGCATATAAAAGAGGTAAGCAACGATAAATAATCCTGTGTTAGTAACCCGCGGTAGTTTCGTTAGACGAGATTACCTGAATTTTTTTTCAGTTTATTTAAATTTATCTAATTTTGTGCTTTTTTCGTTTTAAATTTTATTTTTATTCTATTTTATCCCTTTATTGATTCATTTAAGATTAAGAGGATCAACTACTTACATTTTAATTTTGTTTTCAAATTTTAAATCAATAAAGATGAGAATGATAGCGGATTCAAAATAACATCCAGTGCAATGTCTGAGGAGCTTAAGGCTTCTGTGTACTAACCCTATTGGATTCGCTCACTTCAATGTTAACCTATGGAGAAAATGTGTCCAAGGATTGACGATTTGTATTCAAGATTTTTTTTTTAACGTAGTATTACGTTCCTCCATAACGGTCCTTCGGAAAGCAAAATTTCAGACGCAAAAACTGTCCGTCCGTCCGTCCTCGTAAGTTATAATTTTGGCAGCGTGCCAAACCCAGTCTGTATCGCTTGGGCAAGCATTAAATGGTTAAACAGGAAAGTACCAAAATGCGTCAAAATTTTGACATACATATATGTATATATATACATACGTACATATATATATAGATACAGATATGCATAACACATACATACGTATACATACAAAAGAGGTAAGCAACGATAAGTAATCCTGCGTTAATAACCCGCGGTAATTTTCGTTAGAAGAGACTGCCTGAAATTTTTTTTTCAAATTGTAATCCATAATAGAGAAAACTTTTTTACACCTTGGGGCATTTTTCGTTTAAAAAAATGCAAATAATATTTTAAAATTAAATTATTCGTGGAAAAATCTGGTCTAGTGTGTTTTAAACGCTGCTAAATTCCTTTGGTGGGCGAAGTATATAAAATTAATCCTTTTGCAAGGTGCAGGAAAGTTCAGGCTATCTGATAATACCATTTTTATAGGATTATCAGCATTTATGTAGCTGCAAATACTAGTAGACACATTTTTTCCATAGATTAACATTGGGGTGAGCAAATAGGGTTAGTACACAACAGCCTAAGTTTTAAAATTTCAGATTCCCTTCGCCGATGTTTGCTGTCATTACTTCGGCAGTGAGAGGAAATCCGCGAGGACGATTATTGCGCATCGGAATATACGGGTCCACCCGGAATGAGCGAGCGAGTCGGTCCGCTCTGATTGCCCGATATTCGCGTCGAGAGAGAGAGATGCATATGTTTATTTTTTGTACCCTTGACATTGTGCTTGGCCCGATTTCGTTGATAAGCAGGGCGGATACGATCGTGTCCCGTCAGGCACACGCGATGCCTATTTGCGTGTGCATGCGGCATTTGCGTACATCAAAAAATCACTTCGCCCATGAATGCCTTCTTGAAGGCGAGGTGGGAATCATTGGCAAGGGATCCCATTGTCTTTGATGTTGCAATCGGATCCTGGAATATCAAAGCTTAGACCGTTCATATCCCCTTCCAAACATGGCGGAAATACACTCATGTCCATAAATTAAAAATAATGCCAGCTCCGGCAAATACGGGTTCAGAAACAAAACAAACGTGACTTATTCATAAAGCCCATTTATTAAACAAAAGATAAACAACATAAAAAGATGGTGTATGCATGATACCATTCATGAAAACTACGATTTTTGCTCCCTGGAGCAATTGTAAAAAATATCTACTTTACAAATCTTAATATTACATGGTTGGTATGATGGTTAATACATTGTATGGGCCTGTTCACATAGGAGTCCGTTGAGTAGCGTTAAGGAAAAGATGACGTTGAGACGAAAATAAACCAATCAAAGGCGTTAAAAATTTCATTGCTAATCGTTTGGAGGCCAATGATTGGTTTATTTTCGTCTCAACGTCATCTTTTCCTTAACGCAACGCAACGGACTCCTATGTGAACAGGCCCTATGTCTCCCATGCGATGAAATACAGTCCGTACAACGCCTAGGCATGCTGAGTATCAAATTATCGAGCTGATCTTGGGGAAGATTACTCCACTCAGCAAGCAATGCTCTCCCCAGTTCCGGTACACATGTAGGAGGTGGTTGGCGGGCTGCAACTCGTCGGCCAAGCATGTCCCACACATGCTCTATCGGATTCAAGTCAGGTGAGAATGCTGGCCATTCCATACGGGTGATATCCTCAGATTGAAGGCATTCGTTTACGATGTTTGCTCGGTGAGGGCGGGCGTTGTCATCTATAAACACAAATTCTGCGCCCATGGCACCCCTAAACAAACGTACATGTTGTTCCAGAATGATATCCCGATAAATGTGGCCGTTCATGAATCCGATTTGAACATGCCGATCTGTTCTGGAGCCCAGTATAATTCCACCCCGAACGAGCAATCCTGCACCACCGTAACGGTGTCGTTCAGTGATGTTGACTTGGTGGTAACGGGTACCTGGCGTTCTCCATATGAAAGTCCGACGTGAATCAGACTGCAAGCTAAACCTGACTCGTCGGAAAACATCACACAAGCCCACTGTGACGATGTCCACATTGCATGTTCTCTACTCCAGGCTAACCGCTGCCGACAGTGAGTTGCCGTAAGCGAAACACATCTGACAGGCCTGCGAGCATATAGACCAATATTTCCCAAACTTCTGTACACGGTTTGCCTTGAAACTGTGGTACCCGTGGCTGCAGATAGTCGACGACACAGGTCGGATGCTGTGCTCCGTCTGCTTCTTTTGGCAGTTACTGCTAAATACTGGTCTTCATTCGGCGTTGTAACTCGTGTGCGACCTGTACTGTAACGTCTACTAACATTTCCTTTATCTTGGAATCGTTGCCAACGCCTAGAGATGACATTTTGGGCAATTCCAAGTTCCTCGGATACTTCTATCCGATTACGCCCACATTCCAGGCGGCCGATAATTCTACCACGTAAAAAATCCCCCACATGCGTCCTCTGTGTTATAACTATTCGGTTATGGCACTGAGCGGCTTACAGAACGCTTGTGAACAATTTTACTAACTAAGCAGAATTTGGTTTTGGTAGCGGAGTACCTTGGCCTGACGGCTTTATCTCCTGTATTGTTATCACGGTGGAAGTGCTCATTAGTTAAAGTTTAAAAGAAAAATAAGTATTAAGATTAAGAATACGCGATTAAGTAAAAAGTAATAATAACTAGATTAATAATTAAAAATTTAAATTAATAAGTAAATAATTAATTAAGAAAATTAATTAAGTAGTAGCAATAATACAAAGTAAGGAGTAAGAGGCCCCAAGAAAGCCAGTATTTCATCGTACAGTACATAATAATTTATTTATTTATTTTTTTTTGTAAGTTTTTCAATTTTTTTTTTTTTTTTCAAGTTTTAATATATTTTCCCGAAGTCGTGAACTGCAGTTAAATAAAAAAAAAAAGGCCCGCAGGACCATACACTTCGAAAAGAAATAACTATGGCATACGCATTGGGACAGCTAAATGTAGCTTGAAATTTGGAAAAGAGAAAGGGCTCCGGCTGGGATCGAACCCGCGATTCCGTGCCGGAGCGAACGCGCTGTGCTATGATAAGCACGAGATAGAGTAGCATGGTGCGGTTAATGGCACGGTAAGGGAATTAAAGTTAGCTTTTTAGGAGGCAGGCCCGAGGGCGCTTACGATTAGCTCTGCAAGAGTAATCGTAATCCGGATATTCCATAGTTATTTCATTTGGAAGGTTGGGTAAGTTTTCATAAAATCTCTTAGAGATTTTATGAGCTTGTTGTACGAAAGATAAAGTGCCGAGGTCTCTCCTAACAGTCACATTGGACATGTATCGAAAAGCTCGGCGGATTCGCCTGAGAGTTCTGTTTTGGAGTTTCTCAAGTTTATTGATGTGGCTCTTTGCAGCAGAGAACCATACAAGAATTGCATATAGGGCAATGGGAAGGATGCATTGTTTGTAAATTAAGGCCTTATTCTTCATACTGAGGTGACTACCGTAGAGAAGACTTCGGAGTTGCATTACCGCAGCATTGTACTTACTGATAGTATTATTAACATGAGTGTTCCAGGTTAACTTACGATCCAGGGTTACCCCGAGATACTTGACTGTGTTTTCCCATTCAAGTGGGGAGTTATGAAGATAGAGGCGAGGAGGATTCAGATAGCTATTACTAAAAAAGATCGCGTGACACTTCGAGGGATTGATTTTAATTTTCCAGCACGTAAACCAATTCTCTAAAGTGTCAATGTGACGCTGAATTTGAATAGTAAGGTAGTTGGTATTGTTAGCAGTGGAAAGAATAGCTGTATCGTCTGCATAAAGAGCAAGAAGAGTATTTTCACCTCTTGGAATCGAGTTTATGTAAATGTTAAACAGGGTCGGCCCTAGAATCGATCCCTGTAAAATTCCAGAGGTTATGAAGTTACTCCGGGACAATTCCTTATGAATGCGGACGGAGAAATTTCGATTATGTAGGTAGTGGTTAATTAAATGAATGAGACTGTCTGGCAAGTGAATTTGAATAAGCTTAAAAATCAGTCCCGGATGCCAGACTTTGTCGAAGGCGCATTTTATGTCTAGGAATAGCGCAGCGGTAGGTCTTCGAGCTAGTATCCCGTCACGGGCAAATTCAACTACCCTTAATAGTTGCTGCGTCGTGTTATGAGAAGACCTAAAGCCAAACTGCTCAGGAATAATAATATCGTGCTGGTCGAGGTGATAGGAGATTCTGTTAAGAATAACGCGCTTCACCACCTTACTAAGGGAGCACAGCAAGCTAATTGGTCGGTAACTCCTGGGATCGTTGCGGTCCCCCCCCGGTTTGGGGATGGGGCAGACGATCGAAGTTTTCCAACTTCTTTGCCACCATTCCTTATATACCCCTCTCTCCCACTCTCGTCATTGTGACGTACTATCGGTGTCATCTGGTGGCTTCCTGTAATTTGCATATTATTCTTGAAGATGTGTGTGATAATTCTACAGGTGAAATTTTTACTTTAGAGTTCTATTTCCGTGTGATTCTGAATTATCCTTAATTTATGGACATGAGTGTAGAAAGGAATGCTGCCCTCAGTCTTTATTTCCTCGAAGTAATGGTAACTCCTGCCTCTATATTGTGCATGGGTATCTATATAAATAAAAGAAAAACTTTGTCGGTCGAAGAACAATTACGTGTAGACTGTTTCCGGTATGGCATCCGTTATGAAATTCGGCCATGTTTGAAAATGTCGAAATCGATGCATTTTTTTCCCATGAAAGTACATGAATCTTACATATTTGGAAAGAGCTTTAAAAACTGATAATTTTTTCTGCGTACACTTATTCTGTTGCTTTAATAGTTTTAGAGATATTTCAATTCTAAATGCATACTACACCGAACAAAACGCAACCGCCATGTTTTACGATGTAAACACAGCGTGATTCTCACTAAAAAATGAATCACCAAAAAGAAATGTTTCATCGTGTGTCTAATTTTAATTATTTTTCTATTTTTCATACTTTTAATTCAAGCTTTTAAATAAATAGATCATTTGAACATGTACTGTTATTTTGGGGATCTGTGGATTTTTCAAGTGGAAAAGAATTTAAATTCAAGTGAATTGTGTCAAGTGATTCGATAGCTGGGAGAAGCCCGAGCATAGCCGAGCTTCACCCGGCTAGTACTTAAATACTGAAAAGAAGGGAATTTTTTTAACATTTTGTGAGTTGAGGGCATTGATTTTAATCTTTGGCGAAAGGCTAATAAGCGGAGAAAATGTTAATATTAAGAATAGAGAAATACACTTTAAAAAATTACTATTGAACCCAATAAAAAGAAATACGGTTACTCAACAGCGAGAAATAAACATTTTTTGTTAAGTTTAATTCTATATTTCACAAATATAATTACAAATAAAAATGGCAGAGAGAGAGCTAGAGAGATTCCTCGGAATAAACAAATTAACGCGTTTATGCGGCCTCGTGCTTAGTAAGTATCTAAAGCCAGATTTAAACAAGTTACTGAGCATGCGCAGAAACAAATTAATGTGTTTATGCGGCCTCGTGCCTAGTGAGTATCTAAAGACGGATTTAAACATGTCACTGATCATGCGCAGAAAGCAATATTTAATAGTAGATTATCGCTAATTAATAGAAATTGCGGTTACAAAAATGAAATTTGATACATATATAGATTAAAATCTTTCGTTTAAGACCAAAATGAAGAAAACTGATGCAGTAGTTTTCTTTCACGGACTGCCCAAAGAATCGGCTGCGCAACTTATAGATGGCTAACGGAGATGGGGCTATGGGCCTGTTAACATAGAATCCTTCAGCGTTAGCGTTACTCTTATTGAAATACATTTAACCAATTACAAACATCCAAATGATTAGCCACGAAATTGTTAAGGTGTGTGATTGGTTCAAAATATGTCAACTCGAGTAACGCTGACGCTGACGGACTCTGCGGGAACAGACCCTTAATCTAGTTAGATAGTCCCATCCCATCAAAAGATGGACAAGACGGGAAGGAGTACTGAACACCAACTCACGTTGCAAAGAAGGGGGGGGGGAAGTGAATAGGTAATAATTGAAAATACCCGTTATATCGATGTATGAAGGCGATAATCGCCATAGATGGAACTACCTGATCAAAGGTGACTTCCCATCTCATCAAAAGATATCCAAAGAAGGAAATGTTTTACTTGTGTGGCAAAGATTGAACGAGATGAACGGGTAGTTGTTGAAATTAGCCATTAGCGGTGATAAATGAGGATGGCAAACGTCGCAGATAGATCATATTAAAGATGATATCCTTCCTCATCAAAAGAGGATAAGGGAATTCTTAATCTTAAGTCACGAGGCTGATCTCTCAAAACAGATAAAAAAAAAAGCTGAACGGATCATGTCTTCAATGGTAACAACCCATCCCTTAAAAAGACGGGATATGACAGGAAGAAAAGCTGCGTATCTTACGGAACTATTTACGGCAGGCGTTTATAATGCTTATCAGTTGAGAAAACTGAATTGAGGAAAAAAGCCTGATGACCGTTAATGTTTGGAAAACTGATCTCTCTTTGTAAAGTTGGTAATTCCAGACAAAGAGCTTAATAGTTCCTATATAGGCAGACATTCCTCCCACCATAAAGCGGATTGTAAAATAAATTAAGCCAAAACCTGATTTGGTTTGGTTTGGAGTGCTACGGTCAATTTGTTTTGCTACAGGAGGGCTAATTAGACCGGGACCTACTGCTTAAAGCAGATTTCGAACGGCTACAAACGTCCATGCCAAGATTGGAACTCGAACCCACAGACTCTAGTACCGAAGGCCAATGCCCTAGCCATTCGGCCATCGTCCGGCGAGGCAAAATTTGGAGGGGAGGCCAAACGTATGTCTTGAAATTTCAAGGGTGGCGTCTGTCTGTCTGTTTCGAAATTAAAATCTCGCATATAAACCAAATCTCCAGTTTCATCCAACCAGGAATTGTCACGGAGATTGTTTCGTTTTATGCATGCTGGTCAACCGAAAAAGGCCTGTGAACGTTGAGATGCATCGGACAGTCCCGCCGTGAAAGTCGTTATCTTCGTGTCTCGAATACGTTTCATATTTTGATTTCTTGTTGTCTCCTTCGCGCGACGACAAACTAGAGTCTTGTCACGTCGTGCCATCGTCCAAGAAGGGAGGGGGGACACCAGAGGTGTGTTGGCGGGTCTTAGACGAAAGTGGGTCAAAGTCTCGCTCGATGCAAAACGAGAAGTCCGGCCTTTGCCAACTCTAGTTTAAATTCTGCACATTAAAGCGAGGAGCGGTGACTCATGCATTTGCATTATCAAAGGCGGACTGGACTGCCGGGGGATAAGATAGGCTGGAGTGAGGGAGATATCACCTTTTTAAAAAAAAAATTATCTTACCAGTATATAAAAATCACGTTCGACTAGCTCCTATCTGACTGTTATTGCTTTTCAAGGGGTGCAGCAGACAAAATTCTAAAAGAGTACATATTTCTTTTGGCTTATACCATTATACCTTGCTATACTGCTTTTAGAATCAAATAAAACAAACTGCATATTTGCTCAATGATTTCATTGAAAGATGATCCATTTTTATCTATGCCTTCACTGTTGTATATCAGAACTTTTAGTGTATTTATCTCGAAATAGAATTTTTCACGATATGCCTTTGAAAGAATATATCTACAAATTCCTTTCAAGGCATCGCTGTGAAATACAGTGTATTAACCTTTTCCTCACGGGTGGGATAGCATGTATCCCAAGAATACGGGTTCAAGAAAGAATATATATATATATATATATATATATATATATATATATATATATATATATATATATATATGTATATATATATATACACAGTGGAATCTCGATCTATCGTTTTTCAAGGGACCGATTGAAATGAACGATAAATGCGGGAAAACGATAGATGCGGAAACATAACAAAGCAATATGATCGTTGGGACTGGATAAAATGAACGACACATACGGAAAAACGATGGATCCGAAAACGATCGATCGAGATTCCACTGTATATATATATTACCCCCTTAATGGCCGTTCTTACAAAGGGGTATGAAATATCCAGTTCTAAAGAGGGAATCAGAAAAATGGGTCTCGTAAGCTGAAGGTTAAACAGTGTTCCTTCATTCTATTTTCATCAAACTGTCTACCGAATTTTTGATATTCTAAATATATTTTCCTTAAAGCACAAATTACTGTGAAAAAAATATTTTTTCCGCTCTTTAAAGGGATTAAAAAATTCAAAAATAAAATTTTTTATAAAGCCTGAAAAAAAAGATCTTTCAAAACCTTTCCTTATCACAATAGGGAAAAAATAAAACGAACAGAACTGCTAGTTCAACAGATACATCAAAAACTGAAACTACTTTAAATTTTGAATTAAATTAAAAAAAAAAATAAAACAACATATCGTTGGCCTAATTAACAAACCCCGTAACTCCAAAAAATACGATTTTGGGATTTTCAGGCTATTGCATTGGTTTGTGGTCCCTGTATAACGCTGTCAAACCTCATAACTCCAAAAAATTTAATTCATCCAATAAAAGTGAAAAACAACACGCACTACGTAACTCCTAAACTTAACTGTTGCTAGCCTTGTAACTCCACTTTAATTATGAAGATATTTAATTAAATAACAATGTGGCCTATTTATATCTCAGAACACTTTGACATTTTTTTTTTCAGAATAAACCATAATAGTTTATCTTTTCATTGTTGAATGAATCAGTTTTTTTGTTCATCCTGTAAAAAGTGAGAAATGGAAGTTACGTGGTTTCTTAACTAGGACAACGATATACAGTAACCACCGCTTACAGTGATCACTGGTTATAAGAATCAACCGTTTATAAGAATCAATATCGCGAAAACAAAAACAAATGAATTATTTCCATGTTAAAATTTTCGCTTTAAAGAATCAATCCAGCGGTTTTAAGAATCAGTTTACACTCTTCGCTTTCCTTTCATTTTTCCAAAAAAGCTACTTAAACCCTCAAAAGGCACGAAGTTCTTTCTTTTTTTTTTAAGAAAGATTGATAAGATGGGATGGAATATAGTCGTAAAATTCACCCATTTCTTTATTAGACATAACATAATAGTTTCCCCTTAAACGCTTTACCACAACACTGTCCTATTAGCTTGACCCGGGGGCAACTTAACCCGTTCGAGTAAATCTTCGTCTGAGACTATAAGTATTGAAAGAGGTATAAACAGCCTTCTGAAAACTTCATTACGTCAAACTACCGAAGAAAACTTTTTCTTGCTCCCTTCCCGTAGTTGAAATGTTAAAACTGCTAAGCAGGTATGTTGTAACTTGTAACAAATATTGTATTTTTTTCTCCTCTTACTATAATCATGTGTATCTACTTATAGGTCTAAAAATTAAGTTTTATTTTTAAAACTATAAAAAATAATTTTAATAAAAGATAGTTAATGTAAATAAAAGAGTATTTTATGGTAAATTATCTAATATATGTATATATAGGTGTGTGTGACCTAAATTTCGGTTATAAGAATCAACCGCTTATAAGAATCAAAAACAGTAATAACAAACGTGATTCTTATAAGCGGAAATCACTGTAGTCCTAGTTTTTTTATATCCATAATGAGGTTTATATATAAAGTGTCATTTGAGGAAAAAATTACGAAATGCTTGTAAGTTAAAAAAAAATCCAGGTAGTCTCTTCTAACGAAATTACCGCGGGTTATTAACGTAGGATTACTTATCGTTGCTTACCTCTTTTGTATGTATATATGTATCTATATATATATGCACGTATGTATATATATATATATATATATATATATACATATATGTATGCGAAATTTTTACACATCTTGGTACTTTTCTGTTTAACTTGTACATGCGATAGACTGGGTTTGGCTAGCTGCCAAAATAATAACTCGCGAGGACGGATGGACGGACGGTTTTAGCATCTGAAATTTTCGTTTTCGAAGGACCGTTATGGAGGAACGTAATCCTACTTTAAAAATGAAGGTTTCTTTCCCGGATTACCGTACATGGAATATCTAAAGAATGCAATTTAAGTTTATTGATATTTTAAATATCTGAGGTTTTAAGTCGATGCTTTACCTTAAAACACGAATAGAAGTCGTTCTACATCCGTTCCAGCTTTGTGTAATATTATAAACTATTCAAAATAAGCTTCTTGCCGATTCTCGGCTCTTTTCCAGAAAAAAAGTTTAAACCACAAAAAAAAAAAGGAATTCTTTAGGTTTTCTTTTCTTAAATTTATAGCATTTAATTTCTTTTCTGTTTTTTTCCCCGATCACACGCATATGAAAAATACCTGTGACTGTCAAAAATTGAACCCGTGTTACAATCACACGTTCTACTCGTGTAACAACTCCATATTAGGTCATGGTTCATTAGAATCAATCCCATATGATAAACCGAGGATAAGACTAGTCCTATGTGATAAATCCCCTCAGAAGCCTTAGAGAAAATAAATAATACGAGTATAATCGATATGTAGTTACAGTCGAACCCCGTTATAACGAACTTCAAGGGACCAAAGGTTTTGTTCGCTTTATCCGGTGGTTCGCTATATCCGAACCTTTAAGAAACATGCTAGAGATCACAAAATGCATAACTCATTAGTTGCAATGTGTATTCAATAATGATGTATTAAAAAATGATTAAATCTATTAAAAATAATCATTAATGAATTAAATCGACTAAACTCGATTACATTAAACTGACACAATACCAATTAAATTACGTACAATAGGAAAACAGCAGGACCAAAATTTTCGTTCGTTATATCCGTCAGTTCGTTATATACCGGGTTCGCTATAACGGGGTTCGACTGTATTTTCGTTAAACAACTGAAAAAAATTTTCGAACTGATACTAGTTTACAATAAATAAAATAGCTGATAATTTGCAATTTGCTGAAGACCGTTTGAAATTTTTTGATCGAGCAAAACATTGTTTTAAAGTTAAAAAAAAACTAGATAACGAGATTTTTGTCAACTTGAAATACAAATAACGAAATTCTGTAAAACTGAATCATGCTCCAATGGAAACAGAAAAGAAAGTATGTTTATTTTCTCCGACAAAAAGGCATAGAACTGGGACAATTCTTAACCGTCATCCAAGACGTGCGATTTATTTTTTAACGTATTATTACGTTCCTCAATAACGGTCCTCCGGAAAGCAAAATGTCTCTGTTGTCCGAGTTATAATTTTGGCAGCGTGTCAAACCCAGTCTGTATCGCTTAGGCAAACAATAAACAGTTAAACAAAAAAGTACCAAACTGGTGAGGCGGCAAAGAGGTAAGCAACGATAAGTAATCCTACGTTAATAACCCGCGGTAGTTTCGTTAGAAGAGACTACATGAACTATTTTACTTTGTATTTTACCCCCATTTTTTTAAATTTTATCATTAACTAGTTGAATACCCGTGCTTCGCTACGGAGTATATTCAAATAAAATACAACAGTCAATGTATGCAATTAATGCCAAAAAAATATATATATTTATAAAAAAAATCGTAACGGATATTTTTAAAGACAAAATAACGTAGAAGGAAATATTAAAATTAAATACAACGGCCAATGTATGCAATTAATTTGTATGTTTAATATCCATAAAACAGACTATTTTGAATTAAATTCTTTAAAAACTTCCATCTCAATTTGTCTAGTGGTTAAATTTTATCTTTCATCATATTTTACTATTTCTTTTGTCAATTTATTTCGCTTTTATGCACGTGACGCAGAATTAATTTAAAGTATCATAAAAAGAAAAGAAACCACGTGATCAGCATTTAATAAATTAAATTCTAAAAATTAATTTTTAAAAGTTCACCAAAAATCAGAAAATGAAGGTTAAGATTGGAAAAAGATTTCATTTTAAAGGAATTTTTATGATCTTTCTCGTGATATAAATTTTATAACCCTCAAATTATTATTTTAAATGCAAACTTTAAAAAAAGCTACAAAACAGCTTAAAAATTCAATTCAAAAAAACAAAGAAGAATTTTTCAAAAATCTTTCTTAGTGCACCCCTACACTATAAGAAGTATCGCCATGCAAAATTTCAGCCCTTTAGGTCCAGCCGTTTGGTCTGTGCGTTATCTGTCAGTCTGTCAGTCAGTTACTGATTTATATATCTATAGAGATATGTGAATTTTACTATAAGTATGATTTAAATAACTTAATAATATTTATGCGATATACCAAAAAGCCAAAATGAGGAGATTATAGGTCAACAGGTCCTTTACTCGAATACCATGACCTGGATGAAGTTCCGGATAATCCTCACATTTCATTTTTTCATAATAATTCTCGGACTAGACATAGAGACTTTACAATGCTCAGAACCTCTTTTGGGATTATTTTAATCCTGATTTTGACTCACAGTCGGTGACTCTAGTCTTTTGCACAAAATCGCCCTTCTTGTTGGCCTAAGAGTGAAGCAAGAACAGCTATAAAAAAAGATGTTGCTGAAATGTGAAAAATTATTTATTACCCTTTAAACATCAAATTTTGTGGAAATATTCTTAGAAGGCAGCGAATAATTTAAGGGAAACATTCTACGAAGGTTAACACGCGAGATTCGACTAAAATGAACAGAATACTCTGCGCTCAAATGAATAGAACAGATCAGACAGTGTTCGAAATGCGGAACTGGAGTCTGTTAGTCAAGTCTCGCTATTAGCGTCTACAATCGCAGCCGTTCGGCCCTAAATTTTTGGTGTTGGTCTGTTTAGCTTTTCTGTAGCATAAGACGACCATTTGTCCGATATCTTGCCCTTGAGTCCTATAGGATGGTTATAGTATGCAGGGCCCAATTTAGAAAATTCTTGACTATTGGCACAACTCGGGATGGGGCCCCCCTAACACTGATGCGGGTGTAAAACTTCCAAAATTGGCACACACAAAAAAAAAATAATCATTAATCATTGTGAAAGTACCATTTTACCAAGAATTGGCTATTTGAAGCGTAGAAGCCTAGAACATTGTCAAATAACAAAAAGCGATACAACATATTAAATTCATCATTAAAAGACCAATACAATGCAACCAGAAAAACTTTTTAATCCCTTATATACACTATAACATACATACGATGAACTATACATATAACTATACATATTATAGACTAGTCAATAAAAATTTGAAAGGATATATAAAATAAATTGCTATCAAAAAAGGTAAAATAAAAATAATTTAATTGGGAATTTTTTCTTTTTTTCTTTTAAAATAATTTTTTTCGGGGGGGGGGGACATTCGGGGGTCCCTAGGCCCGGGCTTACTGGGCCTAATGGAAAATCAGGGCCTGACAGTATGCAGTCATTCCACCTTAGTAAGACAACTTGATGGGCTCTGAGCAACCCAGTGGTTAACGTGCCAGGAACTGAGGGTGCTCAGTTCGAGTCCCGATAAGGGCCACTGAATGCTATCATGTCTAAGCCGGGTATGGACATGTCAAATCTGTATGAGTGCCTCCGTGTGATCTGTAGGGTAGGGAGGAGGGTACGAGTCCCCCAGATGTCACCCCTTGGGTTGCTCTGTTTAAACTGTGGTGGCACCAGGGCGGAATTAAGACTTCGACTCTTGCAATACCCAAAGCAAGTGCTAAAACGGGAACCGCACCCATTCAGACCTGCAAAGAGCATACAAAAGAAAGAGAGAGAGAGAGGTTTGGTTTGGAGCGCTGCTGTCAACTTTTTGCTACATGAGGGTTAATTAGACCGGGACCTACAGTTTAATGCCGATTCCGAACGGATACAAACATGCATGCCAACAGTGGGACTCGAACCCACAGGATTTGAACCGAAAGCCATCGCCCTAGCCATTCGGCCATCACCTGGAGACGAAACTCTGAAGCTCGTAGTATACCAGCCCAATTAAATATGATCAACAGGCGCTTATGGTTCAGTAGGGAAAACCAATACATTATCACGAGTTTATTAACCAAAATTGGTCCTTTGCCCCCCCCCCCCCAAAAAAAAAAAAAAAAAAAACCAAAAAAAAAAAAAACCAAAAGATGTTTTTTTTATCAAACCACGTTTCTGGTCCTTACAAAAGTACAGTTATAATAGTTGTGCAATGTCAGGAGAAGTCAAAATATATGTAATGAATTGTCTCTCTGTCGTTTCACACTGTTCATTGGTTCATGTATACTGGCATTATGGCAGATGTTGATAAGTCATTGTTTCACGTTTTCGGCAAATTAAAAAAGTAACCTTTGTTGTGAAATTTAAAATCGCTCAACTAACTTTTCCCCATTAAATATTCTTTAGTTAATACTTATATTCCACCTCAAGGATATGGCTGGTCTTCAATGAAAAATTTTCAATTAGGGACTAAAACAGACAATTGTTTTTGTCCGGGGACCACTTTGTGGAAGCGGAGGGCCACACCTTTTAAAATTATTGCATTTATTAGTTAACTTTTCATTTCAGAAAAGGTATCAATTGTATCATAAAAACCAATAAATATAAATTAAATAAAATATTGGCAGTTTTTTTGGCTGTCCGGATTTTTCTATGTGTCTTGGCGAGCCACAAAAAAATCTGTAGCGGGCTGCTATTTGCCCACCCCTGGACTAAAATATTCAATAAGGGACCAAGTCTTACCTCTTTTATACAAAAGAGCATTTGCCAATACGAATATTTATTTATATTTATACAATAGTATTATTTCATAATGCTACTATCAGCTTTTGCCACATTAAAGCTTTTGCCACATCAGCTTTTGCCGCATCAGCTTTTGCCGCATCAGCTTTTGCCCCATTATTAGCACACATACTGTAAGTTGTGTTTGTCTTTTCATTTTCTTTTTGACTTATTGCTTCCTTGGGGGACTCGGGGCCTTGGGATGTCTTTTGGGCTTACCTGCATCCTATTCAGAAAGTTCCCCTTGAGGTAACTGATATGGTTAGGCTCCCTGACGACGAGACCTGTCGGATACCTCTATGTTGTTTTATGGTTCAGTTCCGGCACTTATACAGAATCTTGCCGTTGGTGCGTGGATGCCCGGAGTGCTTGATTTCTGTTTGTTTTTTGTCTATATTCGTATTATTTTTATCTATCTCTGTTGGATTATTTATTTGTATTTTCGTATTAATTTATGCAACGTATTGGCTTTAAGCAGTGGTTCCCGACCTGCGGCTCGCGAAGTGTTTTCTGGGAAGTCATCACGACTGTATTCAATTAAAACAACTTTTTAGATTTGTCAATATATATTTACCATGTCAATATATATTTACCATGTCAATACATATTTACCATTGTCAATATATATTTACCATTGTCAATATAATTTGTCAATATATATTTACCATGAAACTGTCAGTTAGTGATGTTTTTTAAAGGAAAAAGTCTCATTTAAAGCACAAACGCAGGTCGTTATAAATCTGCCTCCTTTATTTAGTGGTAAATGAAAATCGCGGTAACTTATTACGTACAGTACACAAATTCTAAACTGCAGTTTGTCTTTCATCAGTCTGTGCTGACACTTTTGGCATTACTATTATAGTTTTCTCCAACGGAATGAAGCAATTATATTTGAACGAGAGTTTATCTATCTATATATATAAAACACATCCGTAACTGACTGACTGACTCATTGACTGATTGACTGACTGACAGACATTACATATCAACTTAAAACATAGAATTGATTTTTTCGGACATATCAACATATGCCATAACGTCACAGATATATTTCGAACTGGTCGGTGTGGTCCACCCCCTACAGTTAGATTCACTTTCTTACAAAACCTCGTGATAAGTGAAATGTCCGCCGTGGGAAAAAAAAAAAAAAAAAAAAAAAAAAAAAAAAAAAAAAAAGAGCCCACGTTTGCATTTCAGTAGGTTGCATCATAGCGGAAACATAACGAGCAAAAGCAGAAAACAAAAAATACAGATCGTGCCAATTGTTTGTTTTAAATTGCGTCCCCTCGCGTCGTGTGTCGAATGAGTGGGGCAACCCCTTTAATTTCAAGGTTAACACCGTCATTTCGATGCGAGACGCTGCAAACTGTTAAACGAGGTAGGACCTTTTTGAATAACAATGGTGTTCAGGAACGTGTCTCTGCAAGAAAGATGTTCGAGCAGTAATCTCCGTTTCGACGGGAATTACCAGAAGTGAAGCGAAGTAACAAGGAAACGGGGACGTTAGCCAGCGAGGGGTTGAAAAACAACATTCTACTAATTGATTAAAAAAAATGCATAATAATGTCAGAGAAGAAATGTACATAAATTTAATTGAGATGCATCTCTTGCATGTTTACCTAACTGTCGTGGACTGTTTTTTCTTACGTTAATGGGCTCTTCTGTATGAATATGAATGACTTCACGCATTTTGTTGTCATTTCCGCCTTTTCTACAATTTAAACAATAGTTTGTCTTTACAAATCTTCTGGATTGTTGGGGGACAACGGTATTAACCATGTCATTCAACTAGATTGTTGAATGACATGGTTAATGCCGTAGAGAGATGATTCACAAACAGTGGTTCGCGACCCAAAAAGGGGTCATGAAAAAAATTGGAGAGGTCGCGGATAGTTAGAAGCAAATTTATATTATACTAGCTGAATACCCGTGCTTCGCTACGGAGTACATTTTAGGATAATTACAATGAAAATCGCAACGGATATTTTTATAGACAAAACTAGCTGAAAACCCGCGCTTTGCTACGGAGTACATTCAAATTAAATACAACGGTCAATGTATGCAATTAATGCCAAAAAAATAAATATATATATTTATAATAAATGCGACGATCAATATATACAATTGATGTAGAAAAAAAATATATATTCATAAAAAAATCGTAAGGGATATTTTTATAGACAAAATAATGTCCAATCGTCTGCCGCATTAGCAAGAATTTTTTTTTTGTCTATTTAATTGTTATGCACGTGACGATATATTTATTTAAAGTACCAGAAAAAGAAATCACATGATCAGCATTTAATAAATTAAATTCTAAAAATGAATCTTTAAAAATTCACCAATAATTAGAAAACTGAGTTAAAGATTCGAAAAAGATTTCATTTTAAAGGAATTTTCATGATTTTTCTCCTAATATAAATTTTATAACCCTCAGATTATTATTTTAAATGCAAACTTAAAAAAAAATAACAAAAACAGCTTAAAAATTTAATTTAAAAAAATCTAAGAAGAATTTTCAAAAATCTTTCTTAGTGCACCCCTACACTATAAGAAAAATCGCCATGCAAAATTTCAGCGCTTTAGGTCCAGCGGTTTGGTCTGTGCGTTATCTGGCAGTCAGTCAGTCAGTCACGGAACTGTTTTTTTTTTTTTTTAATATATATATATATATATAGATTGAATTATTTAATTAAAAAACGGACTTTGTTTTTTCTATAATTCTATATTTAAAAAACTTGATTAGTTTTTTTATATGTTGAAACATATATGATATGATATTGTTAAATAAGGTGCCAAACAGTCTTTCAGTAAAAATTTATTTATTATAATTTTTTGATTAAAATAGCAAAGCTGTCAACTGAATTTTTTTTCTAAATGTGTAACCCTTTCAGGCTCAATAAATCAATCCCAATTTTAACTTTAACACACATTTTAGTCACACGAGATTTGCCAAAAAGAATTGCAGAAGGTAAACAAGACATTTTAACGTAGGATTACGTTCCTCCATAACGGTTCTCCGGAAAGGAAAATTTCAGACGCTAAAACCGTCCGTCCGTACCTCACGAGTTATAATTTTGGCAGCGTGTCAAACCCAGTCTGTATCGCTTGGACAAGCAGTAAACAGTTAAACAGAAAAGTACCAAAATACGTCAAAATTTTAACATACATATATGTATATATATATGTGTGATATACAGAGCTGTGGCAACGGCGAGTGACGAATCAGAAGCGTTCCCGCCGGACAGAGAGCTTCGGGGAACGCACACCGAGGCAGAGAGAAAAACGCCGTAGAGAGCGTAAGACGTTAGGACGTATCGTGGTAGCAGATGGCTATCGTAAAGTATTTGAAAATGATGTTCCATTATTATTCCCTGTAACTGTTTTGTCCTGTGACCTATCAGAAATAAATTGGTGTTAGTGTGAACCGTTGTGTTCAATCTAGAACGACGGGCACCAATTTACATATATATATATATATATATATATATATATATATATATATATATATATATATATATATATATACGTATATATGTATGTATATATGTATCTATATATACGTACATATATATATATATATATATAGATACATATATACATAAAACATACATACATAGATACATACAAAAGAGGTAAGCAACAATAAGTAATCATACGTTAATAATCTGCGGTATTATCGTTAGAAGAGACTATTTGAAATTTGTTTTTTTTTGGTATCATGAAAAGCAAATATACAACCAAAATCTACATTTCATTAATTTAAAACAATTTGTCAAATTTTTTTTTTTTTTTTTTTTTTACATTTCCTTGATTTTTTTTAATTGCTTCTACCAAAAATTTTTCTATTCATTATATAAAGAAAATGGGTCGTGGTCGAAATAAGTATGCGCACCGCTGCCGTAGAATTAAAGAATGTAAATTTCTCTTATTATTTTGCTTAATTATCAGTCGGGAAGCCTCTCGTACTTGTAACTGCTGTTGCTCTTCTGTAAGTTTCAGGTAAGTAATAATAATCTTCAGGTAAGTTTGTGATATGTGGGGATTTTTATGAAAGTGATACATTACGTTATTACTTAAAAGCTAATCGCTCGCGTATGTTATTCTCGGTATTAAGGAAGGTGTGTTCAAATACATGAAAAAATGCAAACATTGTATCTGTAGCCGGTGCTCAGAGCCCAAGTAAGACCGTGTAGGATCCTAGCCATAGCATTCTTTTAGAACCTTTAAGCTCCTTTTCTTAGTTTTTACAGGAGAAGAAAAACTATATTTATCGCATTTTTCTTAATATTGGTATTTCCTTTCATTAGAATTAGGAAAGAAATTATTAATGTATATGTATACATAGATGAAATTGGGAAGGAAACAAAATAATTTTTTAAATATTACACAGAGTTATAATAAATACTGATACAGTGAGGTGCAGATAATACCACTTTTCTAAGCAATTAGAAGGGTTGAAACAGAATACGAAAACTTCTTTTAACATATACATGCATACGCAATCTACCAATAAGTATTTGGACACCTGTGATAGAAAAGGAAAACAAAATTTATTCATATTCAACAGTTGGTAGAGCCTCCACGAGAGGCAATTACAGCCTCAACCCTCCGGGGCATGTTTCCCACAAGTCCTTGTATGATGGCTAGTGGTATTTTCTTCCACTTGGCTTGGAGAAGACATGTAAGTTCCCTTCAGCGAGTTTGGACGGTTGTTGCACCCCTTAATTCGGAGATCCAACTCGCCCCATAGATTCTTGATAGGGTTCAGATCTGGGCTCTGGGCAAGCTGGTCCATTCGATTAACCCCATTGTCACCATACCCGTCCATGGTGGACCTCGCAACATGACAGGTCATGTTGTCGTCCTTGAAGTAACATGGGTCCAACCCGTAAAACTCGCAAAGTAGGAAGCACACTGTCATCCCTGCCATCTGAACGGTAGAGGGTGAACCTTGATTCGTCGCTCCAGAGAACCCGTTTCCACTGATCTACGGTCCGCATTCGTCCGGCTTAGCACCCCACTAACCGAGAAGCGCTGTTGGACTTTGTGATCAAAGACTTATGGGCGGCAGCACGACCATGAAAACCAAGCAGATGTGCTTCCTTACGGATGGTATTAATCGAAACAACACTTCTGGAGGCCTGTTGAAACTCCTGGAGTATGTGGGCCATCAGTTGAGTGCGGTTCTTCCGAATTTCTCTGGACAGCACACGTCGGTCTCTATCTCTTTGGTGGGTCTGCCGACTCGGAGCACATTCCGACAATCACCGCTCAACTTCCACTTCTGAATCACATAGGCCACTGTCGATTTTGAGTAATTCAGCTCCTCGCTAGATAGGATCGGCCATTATGTGATACCCGACGATTACACTTTTCTCGAAATCAGATAACTCTGCACTTCGTGGCATCTTGCATGCGATTAATGCCCATGTTGTATCTTATATAATATTTAACGGCGGAGTCTGTGCCGTATATTTAGGACCGCAGATATCGTCATTTGCATGGGTGTCCAAATAGTTATTGGTAGATAGTGTATATATATATATATATATATATATATATATATATATATATATATATATATATATATATGGTCCGAGGTAGCCCAGTGCAGCGCGCCGGCTTTCGGTGTGAATCTCCAAAATGCGCTATTAAATACCTCCGTGTCTAGGTTATGGGCACGTTCAATCCGTCAACCGGAA
This sequence comes from Dolomedes plantarius, assembly GCA_907164885.2. Lineage (NCBI taxonomy): Eukaryota > Metazoa > Arthropoda > Arachnida > Araneae > Dolomedidae > Dolomedes > Dolomedes plantarius. The sequence continues at coordinate 116,013,276 of OU015502.1, forward strand.
AGACCTTCTATGAGATTAGCGAGGTTGGGAGAGAGTACGATGCCCCCAGATGTTGCCCATGGGGCTGTTCGGACAAAATTGATGTGGCACCTGGCTAAATCAGACTCCGACCCTTGTGGTGCCACTATAAACTGGAGCCGCTCCCGTCAGCCCGCTATCCTATATGGACCTGGTCTGGAATACTTCCGGCCTGGGGGCATTAGAAACAACAACAACAGCAACCAACACCAACAAACACACATATATATGTGTGTATATATATATATATATATATATATATATATATATATATATATATATGTATACAGTGGACGCTCGTTAATTCGAACTCGGTTAATTCGAACTTTCGGTTAATTCGAACTAATCCAAAGGCCCCAAAAAACTTGTATTGGAATTAATGTTAAAAATATCTCATTAATTCGAACTAAATTTTAATCACTTCGGTTAATTCGAACTAAAAATTTGACAAAAAAAAAATTCTTTTTCCTCGTTAATGGATAAAATACACACGGTATTTATTATTTTGTTTGTCAAAATCATCTGTATTTCTTTTCTGTGTAAAGAGGCACATGCCTGCATTCCTAGACTATTGCATGTCCGCTGAACGTTAGTAGCTATTGTCCTTATTAGTGCTAAACGGAAAAAGCAATTTTCCTTTATTTGTATCGATTTTCTTAAAATTTCAGAAAAACCAGTCTTTACAACAGATTCTAGGGAGCTGCGTCAGTTAATGTGGTCTAGTTTTTCTTCCTCATTGTTTGGTGTGAACGTGTAAAAATTCAGGATGTCTACACGTGGAAAGTACAAAACCCTAAATTTCGAGACAAAGGTAGAAATTTTAAAGAAAGTAGAGAATGGCGAATGTAAAACAAAGTTAGCAGCTGACTATGGGATTAAAAAAATGCCTTGTCAACTAATTTGAAAAACAAGGAGTCAAATTTAGATTCATGGGAAAAATCAAAATTTGCTAGAGGAAGGAAACGCAAGAGAAATGCGTCCCTAGAAGATCTAGAAAAAGCTCTATTGCTATGGTTCCAGGGTGTTAGATCTCGAAATTTTCCGATAAATGGACACCTAGTACTGACGAAGGCTGATGAATTGGCAAGTCGAATGGGTGTTGAAGATTTTAAATGCAGTGCTGGATGGCTTTCTCGATTTAAGTCAAGGCACAATATTTCTTATCAAACTGTATGTGGCCAAAGCTGTGATGTAAACGAAGACGTATGCACTAATTTCGGTAGGAAACTGCCAGGGATTTTCTCTACTTACCTGCCGAAAGATATTTTTAATGCGGCCATAATGAACAAAGCTATAATGGACTCTATTAAAACTCTGAAAGCATTTATTCAGATGGAACCTTCCTCTGAAAATGAGTTGAAATGTTTACTTCAAATCGAGAAGCAGGCTGAACAATGTAGGCATCATAAACAGAACCAAACATCCATTTTACAGTTTTTCTCCAAAGTATAATTCATATTTTTAATTAAAGTTTACTTTCTACTGCATATCTTCTGCTATTTTATGATTAAGGTAAATCTGTATTGCTTTTTAATATGTTTAATTTTAGATAACGTAGTATAATATATTTTCTGGGGTTATAAATACTAGGAGATATTTCTTCCTCAGTGATACACATTTAAAGTTATATATTTTCTCTTAACATCGGACAATTCAAACTTCGGATAATTCGAACTTTTTTCTGAGAACCTTTGAGTTCGAATTAACGAGCGTCCACTGTATATATATATGTGTGTGATAATAACGGCCCACCATTATATATCTAAAGCGTATTTAAAATTATCCTGTTAATAAAGCACGACCCCTTTTTCCAAAATTGCAACCTAAAAGTAAAATAAGATAATTTATCGTATCCCTGCTGATCATTATACAGGCATGTGAAGTAGCTAAACTCAATAACATCCCCAGATATGAGTGTTAGAGGTTATGAGATTCCGAATGTCAGTATAGTGTCAAAATTCTTGAAGAGCCTTCGAACCACTCTGTATTTATGGGGTCTGTAACGTCAAAAACCGCACTTTATAAGAACTTTATGGCCACTTATCCTGCACCCAGGTTCTAACAAGAGCGGGATCTAGTAGTAAAGTCCCCGATAAACTTAAGTGAACACGTGAACTCCACGAATCTAAAGTCGCCCAATTAAAATATTAAGTAGTTTAGGCCCTCTGGCGTCAATATCGCAAAGAACTTATTTAATATTGCGTGAACAGAAAATTTCTGTCTCTTGGTGTCTAACTCTCGTTGCTGTCCGATATGATGTAAAATCTGCGTTCTGAATGCGCCCCGGCAGGGACCGGTGGCGTTGCTATTGTGTGTGTCCAGTTGTCAAGATACCTGTGTTTTTCTGAATAATATTTGTCTACATTAGAATCCGGAATAAATTAATATGCGTCGCATATCTGCTGTGTGCGTCCTTCCAATGCCTCTCCAGTGTGTGGTTTTCCTCCCCGATGTGTCAACGGCTCTCGTGAAATTGTCTTCATCTCCTGACACTCTGTCTACGTCTACAACATGTTTGTGTTTCATCTCCTCTACATAGTTTAAGTTAAAGTTTATCGTGCCCGTTAGCCGATATCATTATATATATATATATATATATATATATATATATATATGTATATATATAAAGAAATGTAAAGACTTATAAAAGGGTAGGTAATAAAAGACTTATTAGAGGTCATAATGGAAAACTTCCTGTTTCCGTTATGACTAAATCTGGATTGTCAACAATTTCTTTTAATATTAAAAAGTTTCCGAAAGTATATGAATTGTTTTAAAATGCTAATAATTCAAAACTTGCTTCGTACCCAAAACAGGAACACAAAATCTATAAACAAACTTCAATTCTATAATCAAACTTAACTCAAAATATAAAAATATACAATTATAAAATCCGCTGGCAACTGGATTCAAACTTATAATAAATGCAGTTGTTTAACAGGCCCAGGAACATGTCGTATGATTATCTCATAATATTTGTGAATTTATCATAGAGACAACGTCACCTAATACTACTACAACATGTTTGTGTTTCATCTCCTCTACATAGTTTAAGTTAAAGTTTATCGTGCTCGTTAGCCGATATCATTATATATATATATATATATATATATATATATGTGATGAACTATAATTATGATGAACTATAACTATTAGTTCAAAATCACTGTCAATCTTAATTTTTATTGACGATTTTATGGATGGTATGTTTTCCTGTGTTTTAAATGGTTAACTAACTCATTTTTAGAAAAATACAATAAAATCTCGTTGCAATAAATTTCAGGAGTCCAAGCAAACGTGTTCGTAGTTCTGAGATTTTGTCCAGTCAGAATTTGAAAATGCATGGGTTACTAAGGCGAGTGAATTTTAAATATTTCATCAGAGTGTCAAAACAGTTCTCTAATACAGAATTTTACTCTGCCACCCAAAGGTCTTACTTTATTTTTTAAAAATAAATTCAGTTTTTTGTTTTATATTTTCTAGACAGATCTTCAAAATTTAGCTACGTAGTTCTGCAATGCTCAGTAGCTATATCAAAATTAAAATTAAATTAAAGCATAGGATTTAGATGATTTTATCTCACAATATAGCATGATTTCATTGCCTCCTGAAATTTAGGGCCTAATCCACCCTTTTTGATGATCAGTCAGTGGTTTCAAAGAATAGCTGACAGAACTTTGATACAGAGTTTAAAGTGACAGTCATGCCATAGAAATGTAAGTAGCAGAGTGAGAAATTAAGACTGAGTTTCTGTTGAGAATAGAGATTTAATAACATAGAATAACATAACAAAGTATAACATAACAGAGATAACTTATTTGTTTGCAGATACACCAAACTGGCGTTGTAACAGGCAAACGAATAATATCCATGTCAGGACTTTAACATGGTACAACTGGTTAACATCTGGCAACTGGGAGAAAGGCAGCGAAGGGTAGAAGCCTTGTAAAGCAATGCTGTAATCGGGGACTGTCTGTAAATAAGAAGTCTGAACTGGAAGTTCAGAAAACTGTTAACAACCAGATATTTGTCTGTATAAACGACTAGAAGTTTAAGAAACTATGAATAAAGGCTTGCTTTGGGGTTGATAACTTAGTATTTTCCAGAGAAATTAACAACGCGAAACAGGTAGAAGGTAGGGTAGATATTTCAAGATGCCAGAATGTTATATTTAAGATCACGTAGTTTCGTCATACAGATACTAAGTCCGGCATTTTATATTCTCTCTTTCTATCGCTTAAAAAAACTATTTTCATCCAGATATTGCACTAAGCATTCCGACAATGGCGGAAAATATACTTCACTAGAAGGTAACCCGTCATTTTGACGTCATAATACTAATAATGACGTCTTAATGGAAAAAGTATATGAAAGTTAAAAAATATCCCGAATTATCTAACAATATTGCATTTAATCCACACCTTGTAAAAGCAAACCCTTTCATTATTTTTTATTTATTTAGTTTTTCATGCGATTGGAGTAGTAGACTGCCATCCAGTTTTTTACAGCTCACTACGCGATATGAATACTTGAGCTACTTGATTCATTCACATTCAAGTTTGTTTACTTTCAGAATTCATCGCAAAAGTAAACAGATTTTTAAAAACTGTTAAATATACAACTAAAAGCATCCAATTTTTTTTAGTTCTGAATGTTTTATAGAAAAATAGGCTGAACAAACGTGATTTGATGGAGAAGATATTAGTTTTTAGGTAAGAAAAAAATCTGATCCACATCTGAAATTTAAATTAGGCCTAACCGGCCGTTTGTTTACTGGGGGCTTCAATTGAAAGATGAGTACAGCCCGGAAGAGTTATACAGAGACAACGGCTATTATATATATAACTTTTATGAGATGCTTTAGCGAAAAACAACTGAAATTCAAATAGCGATTTGTGTTTTAATACTTTTCTCAATGGATTTATTTCATTAAACTCCAAGGATGGGGCTGCAGCGCTCACCACACACTCAAACTGCGCAGCAGGCATTCTATCCATCTCCAAAGTCTACTTTTCAGACTTCCAAATCGGTTGTGTTTTATCCATCTTCGGATAAGGCAAAGACAATTCTTTTGACCACGAATTACGAATCTACATTAAAGGTCTGAAGATTATCGAAGTTGCAAGGTACATTACTTTTAGCTGTTTTAAAATTAACGGTAAAATATTGGTAAAAAAAGACTTTTTCATTGCTGTGAGAAGTACAGAGACATTCGCCCATACATACACCGTGAATTTGTTGAATTCTTTATTATGGGATCACCATTTAGGTGAGTTAGCATTGCTTCCTATGTGGTTGCCACCACAATTTAGACAGAGCAACTTCAAGGGCTACATCTGATGGATGATCCCCCTTACAAAGTCCTCGGAGTGTCTTTCTGGCTTACAGATTTAACGCACACATACCCGGTGAAGACACGGAAACATTCATTGGCACTTATCGGGATTCGAACCGAGCTCTCTCGGTACCGAATCCCAATGCGCTAACCAATAGGAAACTCCGGGAGAATTGAAAAACAAATAAGCGGAAATTTTATGCCTCATGGCGTAATTTAGGTAGAAATTGAAGCGTGGTAGTAGTGGGTTTTTCCGTCCAGCAGGGAGATTTAAAGGTCGAGTGCCACTAGAGGTAAGACCGAGCACCCTCAGCTGCGATATCTCATAGGTTCGCACTCTTCCCCCACCCCTACAAACCCCATTGAGAGACTTTCCGGCCTAAAAATTTAACAGGTCTATACCCGGCGTAGACATGGGATCATTCATTGGCTCTTGTCGAGACTCGAACCAAGTTCTCCCAGAGACATAATTCCGACGTGCTAGAAACTAGGTTGCTCCGGGTGTATTGGAAACATGTTACCGGAAATGTCATAGCATCACAATGTATATTAGGTAGTAAATTTAAGTTTGGTACACTGTAAAAAAATGCTGTTTTGGGAATATTAGGAAAATGGATGTATAACTAGAACGCTAAGAAAATATGTGTGTGTGGCTAATGTCCCTAGGGGATGACAACATTACACCCCAGTCCGGTGTACATATGAATATAAGACATAGAAACAGACAAATGACACAATCACAGAAGAATTTTATTGACAGACGATGACACCGGCGATGGACGATGGGTTGCAGCTCCCCTTTCTAGACGGGGTTCCAATTGCAGGCGGAAGACTGACCGGTTCCCCAGAATACAGCCAAGTCTTATGCGGGAATCGAACCCACACCCCCGGCGTGGCAGGCTGATGCCTTATCCACTTAGCCACTGGGCGACAAGAAAATATGTAGATACAAAATATGAAGATACAAAAGTGGGATACCCAGAACATGTAAACCCATTATATGTATATATATATATATATGTAATATATCCATTACATCACGTCCTTAAATTACTAACCTGAAAAGGAAAACTAGCTCATATTTACATGGCTGGAGCTAGATTCAGTCTAGAAGGAATAAATTTAAATTTGGAAGCAGTCGGCCGGTATCGTTTATTAGAGCAACAAAAGTACATCCGTCCATTTCAGAAGACGGCTCGGAAGTAATATGACCTTTCAATGTTAAACGCGAGGGCGAGGTAGACATGTGACTATTATTTGTAGAGTCAGCAGATTTTGGGGCTCGCGATGCTAACCCACTCCTGAATTCGGAGATATACACGTATAGAGATAGATGCAAAGGCATGCGATTGATGAGAAGTTCTGTAGCTAAGGATTTTAAAGCGATAAATTAATATAACTGGGGATTGGTTTTAGGAAAGGGAGTTTAAATGCTAGAATGGAGAGCATAATATTTAATATATTACTTACACACACACACACACACACACACACACACACACACACACACACACATATATATATATATATATATATATATATATATATATATATATATATATATATATATATATATACAGTGGGATCTCGATCGATCGTTTTCGGATCCATCGTTTTTCCGTATGTGTCGTTCATTTTATCCAATCCCAACAATCATATTGCTTGTTGCATTGTTTCCGCATCTATCGTTTTCCCGCATTTATCGTTCATTTCAACCGGTCCCTTGAAAAATGATAGATCGAGATTCCACTGTATATATACACTGCTGGGCACCCAAATTGCAACACCAAGAAAGACAAGAGAAATCACAACAAAATTTATTTTGTAGATAACATGTTGACCAAGTATCAAATGATTAAATTTATAGACTTCTGTGAAGTGTGGTTCCTGCCAAAATCAGTAGCCAGGGTAGCCGCCATTGTTGGAGATCACCGCTGCCACACGCCTCGGCATTGATTCAAAGAGACTTTGGATGAGTTCTTGGGGTACAGCAGACCAAGCAGCTTCCACACGTTGCAAAAGTTGATCTGCTGTGGCAGCTGGGGATGGAATCTGGGTCAATCGTAGAGCAACCATGGACCACATGTTTTCTATCGGCGAAAGATCCGGAGAGCGAGGCGGCCAGGGAAGCAATTCAATCTGGCGATTGACGAAGAACCGTTGGACAATGCGTGCCACGTGTGTTCGCGCATTATCCTGTTGAAATATGGCTGTGGGCAAGCCCTGAAGGTAAGGAAGGACAACTGGCTCCAACACCTCGGAGATGTAGCGCTGGCTGTTTAAAGTACCGGCAATGCGTACTAGAGGTGTGCGAGAGTGATATCCAATACCGCCCCATACCATAATTCCCGGTGAAGGACCAGTGTGGCGGTACATAACGCAGCTGTTCAGCATCCTCTCTTCACGGTGTTTTCAGACTCGAATGCGACCATCGTGGTGTTGCAGACAGAAGCGTGACTCGTCAGTAAAGACAATTTCATTCCATTCTGCCGTCCACATCCTTCTGTCATCGCACCATTGGCGGCGGAGACGTCTGTGGTTCTGCGTCAAGGGTAGACAAAGCAATGAACGTCTTGCGGACAGACCACTCTGCTGTAAACGGCGTCGAATGGTACGCGCAGACACTGGATGATGCGTTACAGACCGCATGTGCTGTGCTATGGTTCGTGATGTGACTGAGCGATCCGTCACTGCCATGCGCACAATTTGCCTGTCATCACGTGAAGTGGTGCGCTGAGGTGGATCCGATTGAACACGCTTGTCCGTCGTACCCTCCTGCATCCAACGATCACATATCCGCATTACAGTTGTTTGGTTTCGTCCAACACGACTACCAATTTCCCTGAAAGATAATCCACAATCTCGGTAGGCCACTATCCTTCCTCTGTCGAACTCGGATACTTGATCAAAAGATGATCGCTGTTTTCGACGAGGCATAATTGATCGTTTTTTGAAAAAACCACAAGAAAAACACAATTGCCGAACTTGAAATTGTCGAAATCTCCAAGCCTTAAATAGCGCTTTGAAGTGGCGCCACAGGCGCGCGTGATGTGCGTCTGCGCTGAAATTCTAATCATTTGCATATCTCACCTCCGTTAATGCTTGTTGTAAATTTCATGTTATTTGCATGTTTCCTTCAGGGTGTTGCATTTACAGTGGCCAGCAGTGTATATATATATATATACACACAAACCTTGAAACAGATAGTTTTTTTTAACTTGAAGAGGAATTTCGTTTTCAATGAGTAGAAGTGTTTTTTTTCCTTCCTGCAGGGGCATTTTATCTTAAATTTTACGCTCGGTTCACTGAGAAAGAAAGCAAATAAAGCAAATGCATAAACAAATAAAAAAATTGAAATGAATCATTCCCATTTGGTGTCCCTTACGTTATACTCGCGTAAATCCCATCCTGAATTTTCTCATTCACGGGCAAAAAGGGACATGAAAACAATGGGTCTGACATGATGTCCTCTATTGTCTAGCGAGATACCCGGAGTTGAAGAGAATGGAACTTTCGATTTTTTTAAACGAGGAAGACTATCTGGGAATGGCGGGGGTGGATGGCGTCTATTCTCTGCCTCACCGTCGTGTGGGAGAAGAAAGCTGGATCGGAGATTATGACTCATTTTTTTTTCTTTTTCCCGCGTTCTTATTTTTTTCAGAAGCATGGTGAGGAATTCAGGAGAAATTTTTACTCGGATTTGCGAGGGATCAAGTGAAATCGGAAGATTAAGGAAAGTGAAACAAGCAAAGACTCCTCATGCGTTAAAAAATGCTTGCATGGTCTTGCTCTTAAGGGATATTCAAATTTGTGTGCCTTGTATTCCCGAAAATTCGCAGAAAATAACGGCACTGTACTACAAATTAGGCAAGTTACACATTTTTTTTCTCATAATTAAAGCAATAATGGCATATATCGCGATTAGATCTCGTTTATCGAGATAATCTGCGTGTACTTTTCAAACATAGAAGCCTCTTGATTTGTCAGTTTGCATAGCTATACCACTACTTGCTACTATTTTAAAATAATAATAAAAAATAAAAACAATGTAATGTAATGATAATAATAACATTAATAATAATTTTATAATATTCGGATATCAGATATCGTTTATCGAGATTATTTTCCTGTACTTTTCAGACATAGAAGCCTCTTGCTTTGTCAGTTTGAATAACTATACCACTACTTGCTACTATTTAAAAATTATAATAAAAAAATAAAAATAATGCAATGTAATAATAATAATAATAGTAATAACAATAATATAATATTCGGATATCAGATCTCGTTTATCAAAAGAATCTGCGTGTACTTTTCAAACATAAAAGCCTCTTGTTTTGCCAGTTTGAATAACTATACCACTATTAGCTACTATTTTGAAATAATAATAAAAAATAAAAACAATGCAATGTAATAATAATAATAATAGTAATAATAATTATATAATATTCTTATATCAGATCTCGTTTATCAAGACAATCTGCGTGTACTTTTCAAGCATAGAAGCCTCTTGCTTTGCCAATTTGAATAACTATACCACTATTAGCTACTATTTTGAAATAATAATAAAAAATAAAAACAATGCGATGTAATAATAATAATAATAATAATAGTAATAATAATTATATAATATTCGGATATCACATCTCGCTTATCAAGACAATCTGCGTGTACTTTTCAAACATAGAAGCCTCTTGTTTTGCCAGTTTGAATAACTATACCACTATTAGCTACTATTTTGAAATAATAATATTAAATGAAAACAATGCAATATAATAATAATATTCGGATATCAGATCTCGTTTATCAAGACAATCTGCGTGTACTTTTCAAGCATAGAAGCCTCTTGCTTTGCCAATTTGAATAACTATACCACTATTAGCTACTATTTTGAAATAATAATAAAAAATAAAAACAATGCAATGTAATAATAATAATAATAATAGTAATAATAATTATATAATATTCGGATATCACATCTCGCTTATCAAGACAATCTGCGTGTACTTTTCAAACATAGAAGCCTCTTGTTTTGCCAGTTTGAATAACTATACCACTATTAGCTACTATTTTGAAATAATAATATTAAATGAAAACAATGCAATATAATAATAATATTCGGATATCAGATCTCGTTTATCAAGACAATCTGCGTGTACTTTTCGAGCATAGAAGCCTCTTGCTTTGCCAATTTGAATAACTATACCACTATTAGCTACTATTTTGAAATAATAATAAAAAATAAAAACAATACAATGTAATAATAATAATAATAATAGTAATAATAATTATATAATATTCGGATATCACATCTCGCTTATCAAGACAATCTGCGTGTACTTTTCAAACATAGAAGCCTCTTGTTTTGCCAGTTTGAATAACTATACCAATATTAGCTACTATTTTGAAATAATAATATTAAATGAAAACAATGCAATATAATAATAATATTCGGATATCAGATCTCGTTTATCAAGACAATTTGCGTGTACTTTTCAAGCATAGAAGCCTCTTGCTTTGCCAATTTGAATAACTATACCACTATTAGCTACTATTTTGAAATAATAATAAAAAATAAAAACAATGCAATGTAATAATAATAATATTAATAGTAATAATAATTATATAATATTCGGATATCACATCTCGCTTATCAAGACAATCTGCGTGTACTTTTCAAACATAGAAGCCTCTTGTTTTGCCAGTTTGAATAACTATACCACTATTAGCTACTATTTTGAAATAATAATATTAAATGAAAACAATGCAATATAATAATAATATTCGGATATCAGATCTCGTTTATCAAGACAATTTGCGTGTACTTTTCAAGCATAGAAGCCTCTTGCTTTGCCAATTTGAATAACTATACCACTATTAGCTACTATTTTGAAATAATAATAAAAAATAAAAACAATGCAATGTAATAATAATAATAATAATAGTAATAATAATTATATAATATTCGGATATCACATCTCGCTTATCAAGACAATCTGCGTGTACTTTTCAAACATAGAAGCCTCTTGTTTTGCCAGTTTGAATAACTATACCACTATTAGCTACTATTTTGAAATAATAATATTAAATGAAAACAATGCAATATAATAATAATATTCGGATATCAGATCTCGTTTATCAAGACAATCTGCGTGTACTTTTCGAGCATAGAAGCCTCTTGCTTTGCCAATTTGAATAACTATACCACTATTAGCTACTATTTTGAAATAATAATAAAAAATAAAAACAATGCAATGTAATAATAATAATAATAATAGTAATAATAATTATATAATATTCGGATATCACATCTCGCTTATCAAGACAATCTGCGTGTACTTTTCAAACATAGAAGCCTCTTGTTTTGCCAGTTTGAATAACTATACCAATATTAGCTACTATTTTGAAATAATAATATTAAATGAAAACAATGCAATATAATAATAATATTCGGATATCAGATCTCGTTTATCAAGACAATTTGCGTGTACTTTTCAAGCATAGAAGCCTCTTGCTTTGCCAATTTGAATAACTATACCACTATTAGCTACTATTTTGAAATAATAATAAAAAATAAAAACAATGCAATGTAATAATAATAATAATAATAGTAATAATAATTATATAATATTCGGATATCACATCTCGCTTATCAAGACAATCTGCGTGTACTTTTCAAACATAGAAGCCTCTTGTTTTGCCAGTTTGAATAACTATACCACTATTAGCTACTATTTTGAAATAATAATATTAAATGAAAACAATGCAATATAATAATAATATTCGGATATCAGATCTCGTTTATCAAGACAATCTGCGTGTACTTTTGAAGCATAGAAGCCTCTTGCTTTTCCAATTTGAATAACTATACCACTATTAGCTACTATTTTGAAATAATAATAAAAAATAAAAACAATGCAATGTAATAATAATAATAATAATAGTAATAATAATTATATAATATTCGGATATCACATCTCGCTTATCAAGACAATCTGCGTGTACTTTTCAAACATAGAAGCCTCTTGTTTTGCCAGTTTGAATAACTATACCAATATTAGCTACTATTTTGAAATAATAATATTAAATGAAAACAATGCAATATAATAATAATATTCGGATATCAGATCTCGTTTATCAAGACAATCTGCGTGTACTTTTCGAGCATAGAAGCCTCTTGCTTTGCCAATTTGAATAACTATACCACTATTAGCTACTATTTTGAAATAATAATACTAAATGAAAACAATGCAATATAATAATAATAATAATATTAATAATAATTATATACATTCGGATATCAGATATCGTTTATCGAGATTATTTGCATGTACTTTTCAAACATAGAAGTCTCTTGCTTTGTCAGTTTGAATAAATATACCACTACTTGCTACTATTTTAAAATAATAATAAAAAATAAAAAACAATGCAATGTAATAATAATAATAATAATAATATTAATAATATTTGTAAGGTATACACAAGATTCGATTCACAAGAATCGAACTTATGAGTGAATGAATTAAAGAAGCTGCTTGAGATATGCTAATTTCGGCATACGCGCTTGGTATAAATACCAAGCAGCGTCATTAATAAAAAAGGTTGTTAGGGTTTTAAAAAGGTTGTTAAAGTTGATAGATAAGCGATAGGGAGCTACGAGGTATGCAGCTCGAGTGCTATCCTGCGCTAGTGCTTAGGGGGCCCAAAGTTTACGTGGCAGAATTGCTGGTTGACATACTGTTCGTGAGTATTGAAAAATATATTGTTCTTGAAAGCTGTATTTATATATCTGTACAAGTAGTACGTATGAATCTTGTTGTTAAAAGCAAAGCCTACATGTGAAAGAATATTCAATAAACATTGTTTCATGTATAAACTGTGTTTGTATCAAATTCATTTAGAGTGCCACTTCAAATTATATACACCCAAGTCTGGGTAGAAGTGAGCTATTTTCTCTATATATTTATAAAATATTCGGATATCAGATGCCGTTTATAGAGATTATTTGCATGTACTTTTCAAACATCGAAGTCTCTTGCTTTGTCAGTTTGAATAACTATACCACTACTTGCTACTTTTTAAAAATAATAATAAAAAATAAAAACAATGCAATGTAATAATAATAATAATATTAATAATAATTATATAATATTTTTATATCAGATCTCGTTTATCGAGATTATTTACCTGTACTTTTCAAACATCGAAGTCTCTTGCTTTGTCAGTTTGAATAACTATACCACTACTTGCTACTTTTGAAAAATAATAATAAAAAATAAAAACAATGCAATGTAATAATAATAATAATATTAATAATAATTATATAATATTTTTATATCAGATCTCGTTTATCGAGATTATTTGCCTGTACTTTTCAAACATCGAAGTCTCTTGCTTTGTCAGTTTGAATAACTATACCACTACTTGCTACTTTTGAAAAATAATAATAAAAAATAAAAACAATGCAATGTAATAATAATAATAATATTAATAATAATTATATAATATTTTTATATCAGATCTCGTTTATCGAGATTATTTTCCTGTACTTTTCAAACATAGAAGTCTCTTGCTTTGTCAGTTTGAATAACTATACTACTACTTGCTACTTTTTAAAAATAATAATAAAAAATAAAAACAATGCAATGTAATAATAATAATAATATTAATAATAATTATATAATATTTTTATATCAGATCTCGTTTATCGAGATTATTTGCCTGTACTTTTCAAACATCGAAGTCTCTTGCTTTGTCAGTTTGAATAACTATACCACTACTTGCTACTTTTGAAAAATAATAATAAAAAATAAAAACAAAGAAATGTAATAATAATAATAATATTAATAATAATTATATAATATTTTTATATCAGATCTCGTTTATCGAGATTATTTACCTGTACTTTTCAAACATCGAAGTCTCTTGCTTTGTCAGTTTGAATAACTATACCACTACTTGCTACTTTTGAAAAATAATAATAAAAAATAAAAACAATGCAATGTAATAATAATAATAATATTAATAATAATTATATAATATTTTTATATCAGATCTCGTTTATCGAGATTATTTGCCTGTACTTTTCAAACATCGTAGTCTCTTGCTTTGTCAGTTTGAATAACTATACCACTACTTGCTACTTTTGAAAAATAATAATAAAAAATAAAAACAATGCAATGTAATAATAATAATAATATTAATAATAATTATATAATATTTTTATATCAGATCTCGTTTATCGAGATTATTTTCCTGTACTTTTCAAACATAGAAGTCTCTTGCTTTGTCAGTTTGAATAACTATACTACTACTTGCTACTTTTTAAAAATAATAATAAAAAATAAAAACAATGCAATGTAATAATAATAATAATATTAATAATAATTATATAATATTTTTATATCAGATCTCGTTTATCGAGATTATTTGCCTGTACTTTTCAAACATCGAAGTCTCTTGCTTTGTCAGTTTGAATAACTATACCACTACTTGCTACTTTTTAAAAATAATAATAAAAAATAAAAACAATGCAATGTAATAATAATAATAATATTAATAATAATTATATAATATTTTTATATCAGATCTCGTTTATCGAGATTATTTGCCTGTACTTTTCAAACATCGAAGTCTCTTGCTTTGTCAGTTTGAATAACTATACTACTACTTGCTACTTTTGAAAAATAATAATAAAAAATAAAAACAATGCAATGTAATAATAATAATAATATTAATAATAATTATATAATATTTTTATATCAGATCTCGTTTATCGAGATTATTTGCCTGTACTTTTCAAACATAGAAGTCTCTTGCTTTGTCAGTTTAAATAACTATACTACTACTTGCTACTTTTGAAAAATAATAATAAAAAATAAAAACAATGCAATGTAATAATAATAATAATATTAATAATAATTATATAATATTTTTATATCAGATCTCGTTTATCGAGATTATTTGCCTGTACTTTTCAAACATCGAAGTCTCTTGCTTTGTCAGTTTAAATAACTATACTACTACTTGCTACTTTTTAAAAATAATAATAAAAAATAAAAACAATGCAATGTAATAATAATAATAATATTAATAATAATTATATAATATTTTTATATCAGATCTCGTTTATCGAGATTATTTGCCTGTACTTTTCAAACATCGAAGTCTCTTGCTTTGTCAGTTTGAATAACTATACCACTACTTGCTACTTTTTAAAAATAATAATAAAAAATAAAAACAATGCAATGTAATAATAATAATAATATTAATAATAATTATATAATATTTTTATATCAGATCTCGTTTATCGAGATTATTTGCCTGTACTTTTCAAACATCGAAGTCTCTTGCTTTGTCAGTTTGAATAACTATACTACTACTTGCTACTTTTGAAAAATAATAATAAAAAATAAAAACAATGCAATGTAATAATAATAATAATATTAATAATAATTATATAATATTTTTATATCAGATCTCGTTTATCGATATTATTTGCCTGTACTTTTCAAACATCGAAGTCTCTTGCTTTGTCAGTTTAAATAACTATACTACTACTTGCTACTTTTGAAAAATAATAATAAAAAATAAAAACAATGCAATGTAATAATAATAATAATATTAATAATAATTATATAATATTTTTATATCAGATCTCGTTTATCGAGATTATTTGCCTGTACTTTTCAAACATCGAAGTCTCTTGCTTTGTCAGTTTAAATAACTATACTACTACTTGCTACTTTTGAAAAATAATAATAAAAAATAAAAACAATGCAATGTAATAATAATAATAATATTAATAATAATTATATAATATTTTTATATCAGATCTCGTTTATCGAGATTATTTTCCTGTACTTTTCAAACATAGAAGTCTCTTGCTTTGTCAGTTTGAATAACTATACTACTACTTGCTACTTTTTAAAAATAATAATAAAAAATAAAAACAATGCAATGTAATAATAATAATAATATTAATAATAATTATATAATATTTTTATATCAGATCTCGTTTATCGAGATTATTTGCCTGTACTTTTCAAACATCGAAGTCTCTTGCTTTGTCAGTTTGAATAACTATACCACTACTTGCTACTTTTTAAAAATAATAATAAAAAATAAAAACAATGCAATGTAATAATAATAATAATATTAATAATAATTATATAATATTTTTATATCAGATCTCGTTTATCGAGATTATTTGCCTGTACTTTTCAAACATCGAAGTCTCTTGCTTTGTCAGTTTGAATAACTATACTACTACTTGCTACTTTTTAAAAATAATAATAAAAAATAAAAACAATGCAATGTAATAATAATAATAATATTAATAATAATTATATAATATTTTTATATCAGATCTCGCTTATCGAGATTATTTGCCTGTACTTTTCAAACATCGAAGTCTCTTGCTTTGTCAGTTTGAATAACTATACCACTACTTGCTACTTTTTAAAAATAATAATAAAAAATAAAAACAATGCAATGTAATAATAATAATAATATTAATAATAATTATATAATATTTTTATATCAGATCTCGTTTATCGAGATTATTTGCCTGTACTTTTCAAACATCGAAGTCTCTTGCTTTGTCAGTTTGAATAACTATACTACTACTTGCTACTTTTGAAAAATAATAATAAAAAATAAAAACAATGCAATGTAATAATAATAATAATATTAATAATAATTATATAATATTTTTATATCAGATCTCGTTTATCGAGATTATTTGCCTGTACTTTTCAAACATCGAAGTCTCTTGCTTTGTCAGTTTAAATAACTATACTACTACTTGCTACTTTTGAAAAATAATAATAAAAAATAAAAACAATGCAATGTAATAATAATAATAATATTAATAATAATTATATAATATTCTTATATCAGATCTCGTTTATCGAGATTATTTGCCTGTACTTTTCAAACATCGAAGTCTCTTGCTTTGTCAGTTTAAATAACTATACTACTACTTGCTACTTTTGAAAAATAATAATAAAAAATAAAAACAATGCAATGTAATAATAATAATAATATTAATAATAATTATATAATATTTTTATATCAGATCTCGTTTATCGAGATTATTTTCCTGTACTTTTCAAACATAGAAGTCTCTTGCTTTGTCAGTTTGAATAACTATACTACTACTTGCTACTTTTTAAAAATAATAATAAAAAATAAAAACAATGCAATGTAATAATAATAATAATATTAATAATAATTATATAATATTTTTATATCAGATCTCGTTTATCGAGATTATTTGCCTGTACTTTTCAAACATCGAAGTCTCTTGCTTTGTCAGTTTGAATAACTATACCACTACTTGCTACTTTTTAAAAATAATAATAAAAAATAAAAACAATGCAATGTAATAATAATAATAATATTAATAATAATTATATAATATTTTTATATCAGATCTCGTTTATCGAGATTATTTGCCTGTACTTTTCAAACATCGAAGTCTCTTGCTTTGTCAGTTTGAATAACTATACTACTACTTGCTACTTTTGAAAAATAATAATAAAAAATAAAAACAATGCAATGTAATAATAATAATAATATTAATAATAATTATATAATATTTTTATATCAGATCTCGTTTATCGAGATTATTTGCCTGTACTTTTCAAACATAGAAGTCTCTTGCTTTGTCAGTTTAAATAACTATACTACTACTTGCTACTTTTGAAAAATAATAATAAAAAATAAAAACAATGCAATGTAATAATAATAATAATATTAATAATAATTATATAATATTTTTATATCAGATCTCGTTTATCGAGATTATTTGCCTGTACTTTTCAAACATCGAAGTCTCTTGCTTTGTCAGTTTAAATAACTATACTACTACTTGCTACTTTTTAAAAATAATAATAAAAAATAAAAACAATGCAATGTAATAATAATAATAATATTAATAATAATTATATAATATTTTTATATCAGATCTCGTTTATCGAGATTATTTGCCTGTACTTTTCAAACATCGAAGTCTCTTGCTTTGTCAGTTTAAATAACTATACTACTACTTGCTACTTTTGAAAAATAATAATAAAAAATAAAAACAATGCAATGTAATAATAATAATAATATTAATAATAATTATATAATATTTTTATATCAGATCTCGTTTATCGAGATTATTTGCCTGTACTTTTCAAACATCGAAGTCTCTTGCTTTGTCAGTTTAAATAACTATACTACTACTTGCTACTTTTGAAAAATAATAATAAAAAATAAAAACAATGCAATGTAATAATAATAATAATATTAATAATAATTATATAATATTTTTATATCAGATCTCGTTTATCGAGATTATTTGCCTGTACTTTTCAAACATAGAAGTCTCTTGCTTTGTCAGTTTAAATAACTATACTACTACTTGCTACTTTTGAAAAATAATAATAAAAAATAAAAACAATGCAATGTAATAATAATAATAATATTAATAATAATTATATAATATTTTTATATCAGATCTCGTTTATCGAGATTATTTGCCTGTACTTTTCAAACATAGAAGTCTCTTGCTTTGTCAGTTTAAATAACTATACCGTTTCGTCATTAGACGAAAACGACGAAAAGTTAAACTGTTCTGTAGTTTTCAGTATTTCAACTTTACATCTCATTTATTGCATCGGGCACATCTAAAAAAAAAGTTCCTTTAAAAACTCTTGTTTTCATTGTATCCTGGAAAGATTTCAAGATAGAAATGCAAAGAAACTATTTATTTTTATTCTCGCGAAAACACAATCTATTTTTTCACAGAAAAAGTTGGAAATTTCAATGATTGATCGCCTATTTTAAATTGCCTTTCATGAAATTGCTATTTCTGCACATAGCATATGGGAGGAAGAAAAACCCGGCTTATATTTTGATGAAAAGATAACAGATATTTTTGTTTAGACAATTATAAAAAGCGGGTTTTTTTGTCCGGAGAAATGGCAGAAAATCGATAGCTCAGTTTTTGCCGTCATGATTTAGTGTCCACTTGATATTTTCAAGAAATAAATTATTAATCTGTGGAAAATTAGCTTTCTCATCTGCGTCTAATTTTTCGTCTAATTTTTGATCGTCTAAGTTTTGACGATCTAACTCTAGATTCGTTAGTTAGATCGTCAGATTTTAACTTTTAACAAACAATTTTTTCCGTAATTTTACTAGGTGCGCCCATAAAGTAACCGGGCAATTTTTTATCTCTCTATTCTAAAAAAATGTAAAAAATCTCCCGCTGCCGCTGTCAAAAGCATGTCACTCTATCTCCGCCAAATCCGCTGGGGGTATGGGGTCTAGAGCGATACCAATGGATGCAGAAAAATGAGGGGACCAAAGTAAGACATGTCTCATCTTCGTCGGACTTTATGTTTTTTTTATGTTTTGTGGGAAAATATTGACTTTTTCATCTTCAGATTACGATAACTCGCCAAAGAATGATCGTAGAATTTTGATCTTTTTACAATCTAAGACTACAGACATTTCTCTTTCAAACTAGACCTCATTTGTTTAAAAATATTTTAAAACAGACTAATATTTTCATCAAAAAATGAAACACAGTTTTTCAAGAAATATCGTCCCACATGTGGATGCAATATCGATGCTCATCGAGTTTTATTGTTCTGTATTTCTGCTCATCGGTATTTATTGTTCTGTTTCTCCTAGTTTAAGTCCCATATAATTACAAAATGTAAATGAATCATCAAAAGGCTAACAATTAAAAATATAAATCTCTCAGCGAAGTTGAATGAATACCTCAATTCCCGCAAGGGGGCGCTTTCAATGGGTCCAACCCATAAATTATAAGGTATGAGCGACTGACAGAGTAGCGAAAATTCAAGAGGTTAAAGCAGGGGTTCCCAAACTTTTTCTTACATCGACCCCTTTTAAAAGAATTATTTTCTTCATTGACCCCCTCACATTTTTCTCTCTAATATCTATCAGGGGTTGCCAACAAGTGGATCGCGATCGACCGGCCGATCTTCAAAATGAATTTGGTCGATTGCGAGTCATAATTTTTTGAAAAATTATAGATTATAATAGTTATATAGAGATGCTTATTTTTATGAAAATAGCAACTAGTCGATCGCCGAATAAACAATTCATGAAAAGGTCGATCCTTGGCTTAAAATAGTTGGCCACCCCTGATATATAGCATTCAACATAATTATAATACTAATAATCGCAAATAAAACACCTAAAGATAGCAATTTAACTAAGAACATGAACAAAAAATTAGAAAAAGTAGTTCATTAGGTTTGTGTTTTACTATTTTTGTACTATTTTCATTTTTAATTTCACAAATATAAACAAGATTTCAGAAACAGATTGTAATTGCACAAACATCGCCAAGAGAAAAAAGAAACTGCTTCTGATTGGTTGCATAGGGAGGACCCATGTGCTGTTTAAGGTCCAATGGATTTCCCCTGTTCTGCCTAGTGTAGGTACACAAATCAAAGCCGACGCGACGGCGGCATTCGAGGCATATACAAAAGCGTCATGACATACGACTTTAGATGCGTGGATCACTCCGCCCTATGCAAATCTGTATTTATACATATTAAAACGGATATTATTATCTAATAATTACATTCCTAAAAAATTAAATTAAATTTTAAAACCGAAAAATTTATCATAGACCCCCAATAGACCCCTGGAATACTAAAAAACCTTTTTAAACTTCCATCGACTCCCAAGGAGTCCACCTGGACTCCGTTGGGAATCCCTGGGTTCTCAACTTGCCGTTCTTGAGCTTGTCGTTCAACAAAACAATATTGTAGTCTAACTGGATGATGGGTTGTGCCTTTTAAATGATAGTGCCTTTTTCTTCTCTATCTGGATATTTTTGCAAACACTTTAACAGGGATAAACCAGTAATTGTGTTGTTGTTGTTCCTAGTGGAAGTTCCCGACCAGGTCCATGTAGACTTAGGGCTAAGTAGACATCTGGGGGGATCGTACCATCCCCACCCACTGACCTCATAGGAGGACTATCCGGCCTACGGATTTAACGTGCATAAATCCGGACTAGACACGAAAGTATTGTAGGGTTCGCGTGTTGCTCAGATGCAAATTTCTGGTAGCAGCGCTGTACATGCCAGCCAAAATGAGTTCGGCGCAGGTATTTGATCTATTTAAAGGGCACACGCTGAGTTGGCAAAAGCCCAAGATTTTAGTAGCGATACGAGAGAGAGCCGAGGCAAGCTCGATGGAAGGTGATAGCGGTGTTTAACCGATAGAGCGTGTATTGGTATTTAGCCGAGGTGGCTGCACGACTTCGAGAATTAGCTCAGAGCCGAGGTTTACGGGTACTCTGCCTGAAGGATTCATTGCGACCTTTAGTTTCTTAGTACCGCGGGTTGCGGTACTGCTGTGTATTATTTTGGAAGCCCCAAGTCGGGCTATGTTAGTCTGCCTCTACGTAGAGAATAAAGGAGTTATTCAGAAGTAGCTCTCGTACTTTATAATGTGCCTGGACCGTTAGAGATACAAAAAGAAAGGAAGAACCACATAGTATTCAACGGCGCTTTTCGGGATTCGATCTGAGCATCCTCAGTACCGAAAGTCGACGCGCTACCGATAGGCTACATCGGGCCCAATTATGTTTTTAGTGTTGCTTGATGATTTAACAACAATTTAGTTTGATGTTTTGAACTAAAAAGCTGACGAAACTTACAAGTATGCGCAAACCTTCAACGCAGGTTGTTTGTTTACAGGTCTTCCCCAAGACATATATCTGCGCACATCAGCGGTTCAAAAATCGCCCCTTTTTCATTAAGGAATCAGTAGAAAATTTCGATAAAGTAAATAATGAAGTAAGAAATCAATAAAGCAATTTCCTTGCTCGTACGCATAGTGATTGGACATAAATATTTCTCTGTTTACCGTAAAAAAGAAAGAAAATAAACTACACGCGAGGTAGAATAGAAAAAAATAAAAATAATAATTTGTGTAAGGTGTATAGCTGCCCCTGCCGGAAAGTAGGCGTCGATAATATTCCATAAATTAAAAGAATATTCCGGGCATTCTGACATCTTCAATTTAAGGTTGAAAGAAAGCAATTTCGATGAGACACACGCTTTATTCATCACCCTTCTAGAGAAACGGATAAAAGTATCTCATTCGACTGAGTCTGTTGGAGGAATTGTGTGCTCTAGAGTTTAATGTGTTGATTGTAAAGATAGAAAATGACATTTAGGATATATATATCGGTTAGTTCCCACGTACTGAGTTATCCCATTCAACGTTTCTTGCGACAGAAAGGATATTATCTGCTGCAGAAAGGGACTGGAAAACACGGTGTTTTTGACGTGTTCCAGAGTAAGTGCCTGACTTCCAGAGATGAGACAAAGGGTAAATTTTGTGGAGCTGTTGATATGTTGTAATGACTGGAGTCTGATACTTAATTCTAACTGGACAGTTGGTGGAGCCATAGAAAATGTTATTCGAGTCTGCACGGCGGAGGCAAATTCTAACCACCCATCCCTTACGCCAAATTCAAGAATGCGCAGATAATCTGCTCAGGTCATTTGTATGCAGCTCACCACGTTCTTTATATTCTGCATATATCAATGATTTAGAAATTGCTTTTACTCCAAGATCTAAAAAATCTACGAAGAAAATACCCGTGAAGACTTAGTTTAGTGCCTCGTTTTATTGGACACGACTGATATTCGATAGCATGAGGCTGCATCGATCGTGGGACGTGCCGAAGAGCATGCTTCACTGGATGGGCATAGGAAGTGGTAGATGCCTGACTATTCTATTCCTGTTGATTCTGGCCACCAGCATAGGGTGGTACGTGGTCTACATTGCCATGATCGGAATCCCCCAAATTGGCTATCTGACCACCGCAGGATTCCTGGCGACTCCAGTGCTCGTGGACTCCATATGGTTCGTTCTGTACTCGAGGAGAAATGCACTCAGAGAACTTTTCGATAGGATAGGCACCGGGCCTCGTCGACAGTGCGTGCCCATCCTCCAGCTAGCCGGTCTGTTTCTGCTAGTGATGATTTATCCGAACCTTCTGGCTGTCGTCTATATCCACACGGCCTCAGACCACAATGTGTTTTACTCGCTAGCCTTCAGCAGGGAAGACTTGGGTTCAGCTGGGTACCTCGCCCTGGTTGTCTTCAGCGTACATGTGACCCAGTTCCCGAAGACGACCCTCACATGCGCAGTCAGCATCATCTATTCAACCCTATGCAACAGATGTCGCAGTGAGATAGCAATCGTGAAACGTGAGCTGTCGGCCAAGGAAGTAGTCTGCCTGCCGGACACCCTTCGACGCTACCGGAGGGCGCTGAAGACAGTCCACATCCTCGAGGACGTCTTCTCGCCCGTCATGCTGCTGCTGGTAACCACCAATTTTCTGACCATATTTACGGGCCTCACAGTCCTGTTTTTCGCGGAACTGGACGTCTTTAAGACAGCTGACGTGTGCGCCATTGTCCTGCTGAACTTGTCCAGCCTGCTGACGTACACGGCCTTCGCCGCCGAGGTGCCCCGCGAGGAGAGGGAGGTCCACCACAGATTGTGCGAGATCAACGAGGACATGTCCTGCCACCCAAATTGGGGGCCTGACAAGCCTCTCCTCGAGGCTGTGCTGCAGCGGTCGGAAATCTCGCTGTCCGCCGGCAGCGTTTTGTACTTCAACAGGGGGTTCATCTTAGGTGCTGTCGGCAGCCTTTTCACGTACGGCATACTAGTGGTGCAGCTGAAACCACTTACCGGGTAGACCAATGTCTGTCGTAGGCCGTAGGTCAGAAATGTAGGTTGTACGAGCCTTATTCGAATCAGAGCTGTGACCATCCAGTCCAAGACGTGAGAACGTTCTGTGTTTTTGTTTTTGTTGTTTATTTGTTTGTTTAAGAAAAAAGAAACTGCCTGGGAAGAAGTGGATTTAAAATAAGATCATAAACTAAATTATATATATATATATATATATATATATATATATATATATATATATATATATATATATATTATATATATATATATTATATATATATATATATATATATATATGTGTGTGTGTGTGTAATATATTAAATATTACGCACTCCATTCTAGTATTTAAATTCCCTTTCTTAAATCCAATCCCCAGTAATATTAATTTATCGCTTTAAAACCCTTAGCCACAGAACTTCCCATGAACTTGCCTTTGCATTTCTACGCGTGTACATGTCCAGATTCAGGAGTGGGTTAGCATCGCGAGCCCCTAAATCTGCTGACCCTACAAATAATAGTCACATGTTCCTCTCGCCTCTCGCGCTTAATGTTGAAAGGTGATATATTTGAGCCGTTCTTCTGAAATGAACGGATGTACTTTTGTCGCTCTAATAAACGATTCGGCCAGACTGCATCAAACTTTTATTCCTTTCAGGCTGAGTCTAGCTCCAGCCATGTAAATATGAGCTACTTTTTCTTTTCAGGTTATAGTTTAAGGACATGATGTAATGGGTATATTACACACACACATATATATATTATATATATATATATATATTATATATATATTATATATATATATATATTATATATATATTATATATATATATATATATATATATTATATATATACATATATATCTTTGTCAACAGTGCTGGCATTATCAATAAACGAAGGATTGCATCTTCTAGATATACACGTTATCACTAAACAGATGAATTCTTGTTTTCTTGATTTGGTTTACCTTCACGTGTTGGTTTTCTGTTTCAAATTTTTATAATATTTTATCTTACCTTGGAAATCGCTGTAATCTGTTCTTTACTATGCAAGTATTTATTGAAAATTACATTTTTTAATTCTCTTAAAAACTCTTCTCTTTCCTGTCTTATATATATATATATATATATATATATATATATATATATATATATATATATATATATATATATATATATAGAGAGAGAGAGAGAGAGAGAGAGAGCGAGATACGACCAAACAGAAAAAAGCGTTGTTGAAAAGTATTAAAGTATATAAAGAAAATGACTCAAGCATTAAAATAAAGTAAGTACCCTAAACTTTACTTAGCCACTCAGGCCTTAAACAATGGACAACTAATAATTAAATCAAAGAAGATATAGTGAAAGGAAGTGAAGCTACTACTTTGGAGGGAAAAATTGAGGCAACTCTTGGGCTAAAGCCAATATGAAGATAATTAAACAAAATTAAAAAAAGGTTTGAATATGGATTACAAAATTATGCTTGCATTTCCATATTTCTTGGCTGTTAACTCATAAAATGGAAATTTTATTCGACTTGTCTATGTCTGCTGATTTAATTTTTCCAAAAAGCTTTTTTTCTTTATCCTTTGAACTTAACCTTTCCTTGCATAGCATTAAAGTATTCTTTCTGATCTTTATAAATGTAGCAAAACATGCGTTCATAAAAAATCTTTGTTTGCGTTTTTTAATGTGATTGACACTTATTTTAATTTTTTACAATGCTTGAGTTTTGTAATTGAAAGCATAATTTTTAAATAAGAAAAACAACCTTGCATTTTAAGGTCAAATAAAATTTTTGACAAGGAAAACCTTCCCAGAGTTCAGTTGGTAGCAGAATTCAAATGAAAATTAGTATTTTCAGGCAGTTTGTTAGTCCCTTTTTTAAAATTTTTACCTTTAATCAGCGTACAAACGTTTTTTTAGCTTGTATTCTACAACCTTAAGGAAAATTTTTCTGAAACTATCTCCCAAGTGTTCCGAATTTGAAAAAAATCTAGTTCGCTCGGTATATAATTACGTCGAACATATAAATTCATCACTTGAAAGTGAATCAACTTTGTGACACTTAAGTTTTCCTAACTGTCACTTCTGACCTAATTATTACCTTCAAGAATACGATACTGAAGGCAAGGACATAAAAAAAAATAAAAGAAGTGGCAACCAGAATAGACACTGAAGGAAATTTGATGCCGAATGTGATAGAAACTGAGTAATTTAAGTATCGCACTATTACGTTGTTTGGAATATTTTATCGCTTTGTAATCGATCGCCTGTTACTTCTCTACTCGAAAGCTGTTTACAACAGATTCCAACTTCGATAAAACTCCTTTGCTATATAGCCTTTATACGAAAACAGCGATCTCAATAGCGCTATTACAGTCAATTTTTAGGCGTAAGTGACAACTTGCAGATCCTATCCAGAACTTGGACATTGTATCTGAATTCGAGATTATTTCTCTAATTTAATATCAAAGTATATACTGTATAGGAGGTACATGATTTTTAGTCTCAACTGTCACTACAGAAGCTGCAATGAATTCGGATAATTTTCTATAAATAACAGCTAGAAGCATTCAGCGATCCCTTTACTGCCAGAAAGTGTCAACGTCCCGTTAAAATTGCGGTAGATGTCATATTTTTCCGGATCTTTATCGCCTGGCAAGACTAAGCACTCGATAGCTATTGACGTCACCGTCTCGGATATTCACAGAAAATAACAACCGGATAATCACGATGTGTCAGTAAAATTCGGTTGCCACGGCTTGTTGAGAAGACCGTAATTGGTGGTGGAATCGAGATCTATGCATGTGCTGTTGAATATGTGACAGATTCATATCCTTTGTATCTAGAATATATCTGAGGTTTATTTTTGAAGATAATGATTCGGTTCTAGGAGATAATAGTACTGTACACAAGTCACGGCAGCGGACTTTTTCGGGATCAGTCCAAGCCCTAAAAAATTGCATTTTAGGCTTAATTCGTGCGTTATCCATGGATTGCAAATATATATACACTTGGTTCTTTTTTTATACGGTTTTGAAATAGCACAGCCAAAAAAAAGGGGGGGGGTTATTTTAACATTTTATTTTTATTTTAACACAGTTTAAAAATCTAACAAGAATAAAAAAATATCGAGTTGCACCGTAGCTTATATTGAGTGCAATGCTATCAGAGAGTATTTCAGAGAATGTAGAGGATTCCAAGTTAGTTTATAGTAGTGATGATGAAGGAGTGGTTCCACTATCTGCAAGTGCAGTGGAGTCCCTATAATCCGAAATGATTGGGACCAGACCCATTTCGGATTAAAGAATTTTTTGGATTGAGCAAAATCCTTTTTGAAATAAACTTAAATTACATAATAACGTGTGATTACATAAATACTATATATCACGTGTGATTACACGGTTAATTTTATAAGGGCTGTCTAAAAATAACGAAATCTCGGGACGAAATGGATGATAAGAGAGCGGAACGCTGCCTAGTACAGTACAGTAGAGCAATGCTCCTTAACCGCCGTGCCGTGGCACACTAGTGTGCCGCAAGGTGATCTTGACTGTGCAGCGGTGATTTTATCGATTATAATATTAATAAAAAAGTTAACCACCACTATTAGCTAGAAAAATTTCTAAGTAAAATATTCCTCGAACTTTTTGCTAATATGTAATTTCTCTGGGTCGAAATTAAAACAACGGAACGAAACGAAAACATGTTACCATACATTATATGTATACTCGAGCGTCATATTTCTGGATTTCAATTAAGAAAGAATATCCACAAATTTCTGGCAAGGTCATTGCAATTTTGCTCCCTTTTTCTACGACATACTTATGCGAACAAAGCTTTTCGACACTTGTTCTAATTGAAAACGGCAAACGATCGTGTTTAAAGGGTCTTGACCATGAACTTGGAGTGGCACTTTCTAATATAGAGCCAAATATAAAACGTACATATGTTCATCAAAACAAGCTCAAATATCTCATTAATAAATTAGTTATGTTTAAATTAACTTTGATTTATTAGGCTTAAGTAAAGACCAAAAACAAATTTTAATATAAAAATTTAAAGAGAAAAATTCTTTTACTCGTAAACTAGAACTTTATATTTTTGTTCTTGTGTTGGTGTACAATTAAAAATGATTTATATAAAACTTAAAGTATTATAATTATCTTGATACATAGAACTTTTTATTGTGTGTGTTTTATCTAATAAAAACATACAGTGATTTCCGCTTATAAGAATCACGTTTGTTATTACTGTTTTTGATTCTTATAAGCGGTTGATTCTTATAACCGAAACTTCCCTTTGGACAGGCACACATACACAAATATATACTTGTACATATATATAAACACACAGGCACATATATACATAATTTACCATTAAATACTCTTTAATTTACGTTATTTATCATTTATTAAAATTATTTTTTATAATTTTAAAAATACTCAATTTCTAAACAAATACTATAACTCAATTTCTAGACCTATAAGTAACAACACATGATTATAAAATCAACAAGAGGCAGCTTCTCTTTGACTACACTTTGGAAGAACATCATATCTAATTAACAAGTTCTGTTTTTCAGAACAACTAAGAGTTTTCCTTGTTTTTATCATATTTGAATTCGCCTATCAAAAAGTTCTAACACTAACTGGCAATTTTGTTAAAAAACTAAAGTGAATACTAGAGACGTATGCTTATTACAGTCTCAGACGAAGATTCACTTTATAGCTTACGTTTCACGGTTTGATTCTGAATCAAACCGTGAAACGTTAGATTCAGCATCTGGTTCATCTGATTCAGCAAAATGGATCCGTTTACGTTTCATGGTTTGAAGTGCTGAATCCACTGTCCCGTTTGCGTAAATGATGGTGGACACTTCGCGGAAGATTTATGTGTTTCAGGGTCCAGAAATCCGCAACCAGGAAGTAAGTGGTGGGAAAAAAGAAGTGCCTGTCTGGAGAAAAGCGAAATCGGACCCGGGCGGGTTAGATGCCCCTGGGTAAAGCTAATAAGACAGTGTTTAGCAAAAACGTATAAGGAGAAACTCTTATGTTATGTCTAAAGGAAAGTATTTTACGACTGTTTTCCACCCCAAAGTTTTATCAATCTTTCTTTTCAAAAACTTAAGAAAGAATTTCGTACCTTTTGAGAGTACAAGTGGCATTTTTTGGAAAAATGAAAGGAAGGCGAAGATTGCAAACTGATTCTTATAACCGGTGGATTGATTCTTTAAAGCGGAAATTTTAACATGGAAATAATACATTTGTTTTTGTTTTTGCGATATTGATTCTTATAAACGGTTGATTCTTATAACCACTGATCACTATAAGCGGTGGTTACTGTATATGTATTTATTGTAATTTATGCATTTGCAAGCTTTTTCTTGTGGTGTGCCGCGGAATTATCGAAAAAACGTTGGTGTGCCGTGGAAGATAAAAGATTGCGGAGCTCTGCAGTAGAGTGTAAGTTGTACTAACAATGCGTCAGAGTGTTCGACAGTTGGAGAGGTACGGACATGATGGCAGCAGGAAACTATTCACCGCAGCAAATATATAGTGCTAATGAAACAGGCCAAAATTTTAAGGCATTGCCCAGTGGCGTAGCGAGCATAACTAGCGCCCGGGGCTCGATACCTTTGTGGCGCCCCCCCCCGAAAAACATATAGTAATATAATATATAGACCCTATATTGCGCCCTCCCCGATAAACATATAATAACATAATGTATAGACCTTATAATGGCACCCCCCCCCGAAAAGTATATAGTAACATAATATATAGACCTTATGTTGGTGCCCTCCCCCCAAAAAATAAAGTAATATAATATATAGACCTTATATTGGCGCCCTCCCCGAAAAACATATAGTAATATAATATATAGACCTTATATCGGCATCTCCCTCGAAAACATATAGTAATATAATATATAGATCTTACATTGGCGCCCGGGGCATGATAGACCCCCCTGCCCCCCCCCCCCCCCTTGCTACGCCACTGGCATTACCAAGCAAAAGTCTAGCCACTAAAGAAGAAATAAATGCTAACGAAGAAAAAACCAGTGTAGTTTACTAATAATTAGTTCAGTACATTGTCTAACGTTGAATTTTTTAGTAATTTTCAAAAAATATAAATTATATTACTTAGTATCATTGTGGTTTTATTGTAACCTTAGTTCTCTTTAACTTTTGGTTTCGGATTAAGCGGACTTTGGGATTACCGAAGTACGGATTATCGGGACAACACTGTACAATTCTAGAAAGCCTCCAACTAGCCGATAAACTTGGAAACTATTTTCTTACAAATGATGACAAAGTCGAACGAGCTGTGCAATTCCATCGTGATTTAAAAATAATTATGGCATGTTATGAAGTATCCTATAAAGCAGTGCTCCGCAACCGCTGTGCCGTGGCACACTAGTGTGCCGCGAGGTGATCTTGACTGTGCCGTGGTGATTTTATCGATTAGGATAGTAAAAAAATTAACCACAGCATTAAATAGAAATTTTTCTAAATATTCCTCTAACTTTTTGTTAATATGTAATTTTTCTGGGTCGAAATTATATACAAAACAAAAACACGTTGTTAGCCATACATTGTTTGTTTGCTCGAGCGTCATATTTCTGGATTTCAGTTAAGAAAGAATATCCATAAATTTCTGACAAGGCCATTGCAATTTTTCTCCCATTTTCTACGACATACTTATGCGAACAAAGTTTTCCGACACTGATTCTAATTGAAAATGACAAACGATCATATTTAAAGGGCCTTGACCATGAACTGTAGCTCTTTCTATTATAGAGCCAAATATAAAACGTGCAAATATAAAACGCACATTTATCAAAACAATCTCAAATGCCTCCTTTATAAATTAGTTATGTTTAAATTAACTTTGATTTATTAGGCTCAAGTAAAGACCAAAAAACAAATTTTAATATAAAAATTTAAAGAGAAATTTTTTTACTTGTAAGCTATAATTTTATATTTTTGTTCTTGTGTTGGTGCACAGTTCAAAATGATTTATATAAAACTTAAATGATTATAAATTATCTTGATGCATAGAGCTATTTTGTTGTGTTTTTTTATCTAATAAAAACATATACGTATTTATTGTAATTTATATATTTGCAAGCTTTTTCTTGTGGTGTGCCGCGAAATTATCGAAAAAAACGTTGTTGTGTCGTGGAAGATAAAAGGTTGCGGAGCTCTGCTATAAAGAACTAACAAAAACATACAGCGTCTGATAACCAAATTCGAATTCAAAACCAGTGAAACCACAGAAACACAAGATGGTAATTTTTTCAAAACACACTTGTAAATGTTAATGTATCGCCATTAAATATTTCCAGAGGGATTTTTGCCTTCAAAAAACAATAGAAAACGGGCACGTTTATTGTTTAGTAAGAACACTAAATGTCTGAATGATTATATTATATGTATGTGTGTATAAATAATAAATAAATTCAATTTATTCTCAACCACTTGCGACTACCTGACTTTTTCAATTTGAAAAATAACCCGTATAAACATAATTAAAATATTTGTGGATTTGCTCTTACATATTTAGTCAAGTTCAGTCGATCGTATCCAAATTTCATATGAAAATTAACAATTTTTTATTCAGTATATTTAGATAGAACCTATCTCCAATTTTTATATGTTCACTGTATCCTTTTTAAGAATATTTTTGCATATATATATATATATATATATGTGTGTGTGTGTGTGTGAATGTATGTGTGTGTGTGTGTGTGTGTGTGTGTCTGTGTGTGTGTGTGTGTGTGTGCATGCATATATATATATATATATATATAAGTTGCAAGATGGGTCAACATAGGTCATGAACAAAAGAAAGCATAAGAGCCTTCTTGTAAAAGATAAGCCGAAAGTTTATTTTAGACATCTTAATAGTTCACTTCTGTATGCTACTTAGGCCTACTTTTGGATTATCAGCTTTTTCAGGTTTTTCCTGCTCATCCGTGCATTAATAAGCATGGATAGTCAGGGGAAGTTAAGGTTACGTGAAGCGACTCTGAGAATGGACATTGCTTCTTCGCTCGCACATCATGAGCTTTACATGTGATGATCTCGTTTACGAGGACGAAACTGATCCACGACTCCTACATGAACATCTGTATGTCTCATACATTTTTTGGCTTCTTCTTAGGGGTTAATATTATGCTGATTTTGTCATTTTTTTGCAATGTTATTCATTGAACCCCACTGCCTGATGTAATACTCTTTGATTACAGGCTGAATAATTGCAGGGCTGGGTTCTTCCACCAGTGAAATTGATTAATATTAATATTGCGTCCCTCTATGAGGTCAGAGAGGGTGGAAGAAGGTACGATCCCCCAGATGTCGCCGCTGGGGCTGCTTGGTCAAAATTGAGATGGCAAGTAGCTAAGACGAGCTCCGACCCCAGTGGTACTGTATAAACCGGAGCCGCACACTTCAGCCCGAAGCCTATATGGACCTGGTCTGGAACTTCTAGCCAGGGGGGCATTAGAAACAACATCATTATCAACAACAATATTAATATTGCAGATTGATTGTAATCTATATATATATAACAGTTCCGCGAATGACTGACTGACAGATAACGCACAGACCAAACCGCTGGACCTAAAGGGCTGAAAATTTGCATGGCGATATTTTTTACAGTGTAAGGATGCACCAAGAAAGATTTTTGAAAAATTGTTCTTAGATTTTTTAAAAATAGATTTTTAAGCTGTTTTTGTAACTTTTTTTAAGTTTGCATTTACAGTAATAATTTGAGGGTTATAAAATTTATATCACGAGAAAGATCATGAAAATTCCTTTAAAATGAAATCTTTTTCGAATCTTTACCTCTATTTTCTGATTTTTAGTGAATTTTTAAAGATTAATTTTTAGAATGTAATTTATTAAATGCTGATCCCGTGGTTTCTTTTCTTTCCGTGATAATTATATTAATTTTGCGAAAAATAAATTGACAAAAAATATTAATACACGGTAAAAGATAAAATTGAACCACTAGACTAATTGAGATGGACGTTTTTAAGAATTTAACTCGAATTAGTATCTTTTATGTGCATTAAACATGCAAATTAATTGCATACATTGACCGTTGTATTTAATTTGAATATTTTCTTCTACATTGTTTTGTCTATAAAAATATCCGTTACGATTTATATATATGATGTAGGTAAAATACACTTAATAATTAAGATGATAGCATATAATTAATATATAACGCGAGTAGAAATGTCTGTCTTGAAATATATTTACATTGTTAAAACTCTGTAAGCCTCTACTCAAAATGTTCCAACTAGCGGCGATCCAATTTTTTAATTGCTTGATTATTACTGAAGATTATTAGAAAAAGGTGCGCAATTTTTTTGATAATGGGAGGTAGCATGAGAGTATATTAAAATATTGGATCACGGCAAGCACTAATCATTGATTCCTTAACTTTAATAATAAATTATAATTAAATAACGAAATATGACTCTGACATTTATGTGCATTTTATTCTTTTACTTGTTACAGTGGCTGGTATATATATATATATATATATATATATATATATTTTTTTTTGGGGGGGGGGCTGGTATATATTCAACATAGTTAATTATTAATTTTAGAGTGTTTTATTTTTGTTTTTTCAATTAATAGTAAATTTTGGATTATGAACCCAAACCCTTGTGTAAGCTGGGCTGGTAGGCAATGTAACGAGATCTTCGTCATTTTCACAGTATTTTCACAGCACATACCCAGGACTACACCGGATAAAGGGATTAACAAAAGTATCCATTTTAGGAAACAACCACTTTTTGCAGCTGGCCAAGACATAAGCAAGACAACCGTTTTGATGAGGGGTAGGCGCATGGATACGCCTGAGATAGACAAGCGCTGCGTTTAATCCCCGAGTTTTAAAAAAGAAAATCCCGATTTAATGCAAGATCAAAGTTTGGAAAAAAAAATACTATACAGCCTAATTTTTGATAATCCAAGTCCCTCAAATTCTGGTGGTCCGGTTTTCCTTTTTAAAATCAAGGAGCGAAGACGCCCTCTTTTCACCCACGCGTAGCCATACAAAGGGGTTGGAAGGTCATCGAATGGAGAATTTTGGAGGGGGGAGTGAGTTTTTCGGGAGGCTCTCTCTCTCTCTCGACCGGCGGTTTTGAAAAGTGGGGAGCCTTCAACTCTACTAGCCCAGATATGCGAGTTCCAGAGATAAAGATGATTTTGACCCCTGATGTCTTAGGAAGGATAGAGACTCCTGAGCCATGACAAGACCTGCTGGCCCATCCCATTAATTAATTCAGCTAATGAAGACGGTACCGTCCCCCTTTTTTTTATTTATTCGCTGCAGCTATAACGATGTTTTTTCCTTAAATTTTTTTATTTTAATTAACTTAATTATCGATGAATTAAAATTTTTGGTTACCAGCCACTTACGCGAACTTGTTTAAATTAAATTATATTGTGAAAGGTGATGTTGATGAAAATTAGAGGAGAGTGTATCCTCAGTGTGTAATCTGCCTATAGGCAGTGTAAACTTAAAGGTCGAACAACGTTCAAATAAATTATGTTAATTTTTGGTATAAATTTTGTCATGTCGTTCAGTTGCCTCGTAGTTTTTCTTCTTTACCTTTTAGGTAATTTTATTTCAGCTTTCTTTTCAGTGAATTTTTGTCAAGTTAATTTAAGGCAATTTTCGTGATTCAACCCTCTACAGCAGGGGCATCAGCAGTGAACCAGATTTTTTATTTTAATGGGTTATTGCTTATCACAACCCTCATCTTTAAAAGGTACTAACCACTATGCAGGTGAATTAATATGTTTCATGTAACCTTTTTTTAAACACCTCTAAGAGTGTATGTAAGCTTTAACAATCTTAACAATTTATTTTAATTTAACTCTTCCCCGTTTTAAGAAAATTAAACGTAACACACACACACACACACACATATATATATATATATATATATATATATATATATATTTGACATTAGTTGCATACATTAACCGTTGTATTTATTAAAAACATATTTTTTTTGTTTTTTCTGGCATTAATTGCATACATTGACCGTTGTATTTATTTTGAATGTACTCCGTGGCGAAGCACGGGCATTCAGCTAGTTTTGTATATAAAATGATACTGTCTGTCATATATTCGTCTTATTTATTCCTATATATTCGTCCCCCTCACTGACCCTGTCGCAACGAGGAACCACATCTTGAAAATTCACCGAATCTACTAACGTTTAGTATTCGCTAACAATTAGTTACGCTTCCACCAGCCTCAAACAGTTACTTGCATGCACTTCAGTGGTTGATTAAAACGGCGTCTTCAGGGAAAGGCTCGGTGCGGCCTTATACAAGACTTCGTGAAGGAATAAGACACCACTACCCGGACCCAGGCACAAAGGAAAGAGGAGAGACGAAAATTCGCTCCCTATTATCTGTCATGTAAACAGTTTTCATCTGCATACGAAAATGACTTTCGTGCAGCGGGACTCCTTTCGTGCAACTGCTGAGGGATTGGTTATCGTTTCGTGCACCGAATTATGTATGGAAATTCCTGCCCGTTCACCACCTCTGCGGTGTCTTAAAATAACGATCCGTTCCCTCCAGTACAATGTAAACAAATTGTCTAAAAATAAGGGCGGTTTATCTAGTTTCAACAGCGATGTTTCGTTGTCTCTTCTTCGATCTCCTTGTCTTATTTTTTCTCTCTTAACGCTTGTTATGCGCCATTTTCGCGATTTTTGTTACGGTTGAGCTAAACTTGTCATGATTTTGTCGTAAATGTGTCCTTTGCTCGGCGGCTGGTGATGTTTATTGGTATATTATGTTGAAAGGGTGGACTGGCCAAGATCTTACCTTGTTTAAATTGTAATAGCATCACGTCACATATTTTAAAGTGATTGTTGAAATTTATCCTGATCGTGAATAGCAGGGGTGGCCAACAAGTCGATCGCGAAGCCATTTTGGGTCGATCGCTCGCGATATCTCAAGTTAGAAACCGATTAGACTACGCGATAAATTGATCACTAATTTAGGACACTAGTTAGGGCGACAGTAAGGGCTCTGTTTACACTGCACTAGACCGGGACTGTAATTCAGTCTGAGACCGAACGCATTCCATGGCACCCGTGCTTTCCAAGCTTAAGAAAATTGTCATTTATACGCCTAATTATGATTCCTTGGTTAGGGTCATGCAAACTTAGTCTTCCCATTAATGTTAACGAAAGAAATTCTAAATCTGTCTTTATCTGTAGCTAATTTGCACTAATATTGTTTTTAATCACTCCTGTTGTTTTAATTCCCCTGGACGTGACTTTTTTGGCCCGTTATGTATGTTGTTTTTCACGTAGATAGATACGCATGTTTGAACATATATTTTGCTTATATAGCTTTAGCTCACGAAAGTGCACCTCGTAATGAAACACAGTGTATAAACATAGTATGTATTATAGTATATTTCACCCTCCCCACTTAACCTACGCCTATGACAACAAGTCGATCGCGACACATTTTCAAGATAAAAAGTAGATCTTATGTACACAACAGTTGGCTACACCTGGTGTATAGGATGAAGTTGAACCAGCAGAGTCATGGCGCGTACTTTTGTGATATACGCACACATCTCCATCTCCATCTCTATCTATCTATATATCTGTCTATCTATCTATCTATCTATCTATATACAATGAAACTTCTCTAGCCGGCCACCCCTCTAAACGGCCACTTTTCTCACAACCGACTCCATAATCCAATGTTATGAAAGAAAATTCTTTACGACAGCCACCCCTCAAAACGGCCATTCTTTTTAATCCTTACTGTAGGCTTTCCCAAACATTTACTACGATGGAACACGTCGTAAATCCTCAATTTTTTACGGAACACCTTGTTTATTTTGTAGGGTATGTAATAATAAATAATCAATAAAATTTTGAAAAAAATGAGAAAAAATGAATTGTGCAACATCCACTCTTTATGACATGACAATTTTCGAAATCGTGACCAAACAAATGTTCATTTTCTACATTCTGTTTGAAGTATTAATGTGCGCGAGGTGTCTTTTCTTCCTAAATAGATGATGCTGAACAACTTTGTAACTGAATTTTTTCCAGTATCTCTTACTGTTTTTGAGATAAAAACGCTAATTCCAAAATTTGCCGATAGATGGCGTTGTAAGTTCTCTCATCGAGTAGCGCATAGCCTTTTTACTATACCTAGATACCAACTTTCTGGTCTAAGCTATCACCGTTTAGAAGTTAAGGGGTGTTTAACGGATATAGGTCGGAACCCTGTATAGAATGAAAGCAACTAAAATCTGCAATTAAAAGGAGGATGTATGTTAATGGGCTAAACGGAATTCAAGACATCGGGGTATTTAGCTGTATTTGTTTAAGGGGAGTGGTCACTTTTACGTACCTTTAAAAGTATCATTTTTAGACCATGTTCGATTGCATGTACTACTCATAATTTTTGCTTGATTTACATGAACTTTTTTGAGTAACTGCCTAGAATACTGTTTATTATATATGCAATATTTCAAAGTAATTAAAGAAATAAAATTATTTTTTATGCATAAAAAGTGAATAATTTTTTTAAATCAAACATTTTGCAGTCAACTACTGTGCGCATTCTGTCAAAATAAATTATTAAGATACAGTAATAATTGTTTACTATATGTGACTACAATATTTCAGGCAACAATATCCACCAACAATATTATAAAATATATTAAAAAAATTAGTACATGCTATTTTTAATTAGAAATTTCAAAAATGACTGAATAAAAGCTTGTAAAAAAATTCTTAAAAAAAATTAAAATATGTGAAGGTTCAAAAATGTTGGTGTATTTTGTTATCTGAAGTATTGTAATCACATATAGTTAACAATTATTACTGTACGTTTATAATTTATTTTGACAGAATGCGCACAATAGTTGACTGCAAAATGTTCGATTAAAAAAATTCACTTTTTATGCATGCAAAATAATTTTATTTTTTTAATTACCTTGAAATATTGCATATATAATAAATAGTATTATAGTCAGTTATTCCAGAAATTTCGTGTAAATCAAGCAAAAAACATGAGTAGTACATACGATTGAACATAGGTCTAAAAATGATACTTTTAAAGGTACGCAAAAGTGACCACTCCCCTTAAGTCTACAGTAAATGAACAATGTGTTGTTACCTTTAAAAAGTATATACTTACAAACCACTTGTAACCGTAAAAAGATTTTTGTAAAAATTTTGCTTTAGTGTTCAGAAACCAAGCAAAATCATACCAGGGATATCTGAAACTTTGTATATGTTAATAACCAAAGCTGACAAAATGTTATTTTTCAGGAAACCCACCTAATCCATATAATGAGGAAAATAATAAAGAACGTGGTTAGAGAAAAAAACTTTAATCTTATCCCCCTTTCACACGGAGGATTCGGATCTCTGTTTAAGTACGCCCATAACCGTGAGATCTTTTCCTGTCCGAGACAGAATAGGAAAATTTAGGTATCGTCACGTCTCAAAGAAGGAAGATTTAAAGTGTAGATTTTTAAAATCTCTAACTGTTGCCAAACTAGTTGGAAATTTAGTAAATCAGTGTTAGACAAATTGAATACATTACAAACGAAATGCCATAAATCTTTCAATTTTATGGCTAGGAATATTTATGGTTGATGTCTAGGATTTTCATCTTGATAGATAAAATTGGAACCATAATTAGTGAAACAAACGGGGAACAAAGAAGCCTTAATAGATTTACGATAAATAACTGTAAATTAATCTCAATTGGTATTATGCTTCCAATTTATTTATACAGTTTATTAAGTTAACAATATATTTATAGCGAATCTATTGAATTTTCCCTATTCCTTAAGAAGTTTTAAATTCTAAATATTGCAAAAAAAAATTATAAATATTCATTTTAATTTGTCTTGGAAGTGGAAATTTTGAATGAATGGGAAAGGTGGAACAAGTTGAAAGAAGGGTCAACATAGATCAGAAAAAAGAAAAAATAATAGCCTTTTTGTAGAAGTTAAGATGAAAGTTCATTTTGAACATAACATTTCTCTGTCACCTAAGTCAATATATATATATATATATATATATATATATATATATATATATATATATATATATATATATATATATATATATATATATATATATATATATATATATATATATATACATAGAGAGAGAGAGAGATTTTAAAGTTTGAGGAAATTTTTATGACTAATAAGAAATATTACAAATTTTTGCTAGCATAATTCTTAAAGATTTACTTTCATGCTCAGTAAATTCAGGCAATTACGACCTTGAGATTTGATGAATGTTGCATTTTTAAGTTTGAAACAAGAAATTATTTAATGCCTATGGATACATGTTATGATGAAAGACGCATTACATGAAACTACCTTGAATGAGATGCTGGAATGGCTCATTAAGTTAATCCACTGGTGGCATGGATGTGTGTAGCCGTTCGGAATCGGCTTTAAACTGTAGGTCCCGGTCTAATTAGCCCTCGTGTAGCAAAGAGTTGGCCATAGGGCTCCAAACCAAACCAAACCACAATACCGGGTAAACCACATTTCCTAATTCATCATTTCTCAGTCATATATATTACCGATAGTCAGGTTTAATAACCTCTAATCTCGTTTTGAATGAAAGCACTCTTTTTTTTTTTCGGGTCGTCAAATTCTCACACAAATGTAAATGAGAAATGATACGAATGCCGAAATATAGACCACCTGAAAAACACGTGTACCCAGACCCATTCTTTTGTGGGGTTTAATTTCTAGACATGCCAGTCGCACGGATTTCCCCGTGTAAAAACTCCCGCTAACGAAAGTGAAATCCAGCGTGAGAAAAGTGTTTCGGGAGCTTTTACAGCCTTCTGTGTCCGCATTCAAGGATTACGGAATTTCGCGTTGTTTTGAAAGCGTCTTTGCTCAATGGCGAAGAAAGGGAGATCTCATTCTGGGCTTATGAAAGAAGTGATCGTGAGACTAATTTCGGAATTGACCAGGTATAGAGATCGACCAGTAAGAGAATATCGGTAATTTTATGCGAATGTATCGTAGAATAAAATTTTTAGAGCTAATATTCTTTTATTTTTGGTACTGCTGTAATCTTAAAATTTTAGAAAATTTGATTACGTATACATAATATGTATGATAGCCTGTATATAATTTTATACAATCAATATATATATATATATATATATATATATATATATATATATATATATATATATATATATATATATATATATATATATAGATGTATATATATATATATATATATATATATATATATATGTATGTATAGATGTATATATATATATATATATATATATATATATATATATATATATATATATATATATATATATATATATATATATATGTATATATATATATATATATATATATATATATGTATATATATATATATATATATATATATACATATATATATATAGATGTATATATATATATATATATATATATATATATATATATATGTATAGATGTATATATATATACATCTATATATATATATATATATATATATATATATAGATGTATATATATATATATAGATGTATATATATATAT
Organism: Dolomedes plantarius; assembly: GCA_907164885.2. Taxonomy (NCBI): domain Eukaryota; kingdom Metazoa; phylum Arthropoda; class Arachnida; order Araneae; family Dolomedidae; genus Dolomedes; species Dolomedes plantarius. The sequence goes on from OU015502.1 coordinate 116,054,003, forward strand.
AGATGTGTATATATATATATATATATATATTAATATTATTTTTGAACAAAATTTTTAAGTTTAGTACTTGTTGCTTGTTACATTTCAGTAATTAATTATTGCATAAAATAACTTTCTTTTTAAACCATGAATAACATCATTTTAAGGATATATATACACCTAATTCTGTTTTTGCACGAACCATTTTTACGCGAATATGATTTAACACGAAATAGCAATAAAAATGTTTTATTGCTAAAACAGATTTTTTTGTTGTTGTTCATGAAGAATTATTTTTTCATTTTCGTTACATATTATTGTATGTGTATTTTGTTGAAATAAAATAATAAGTTTAAAACGAATATTTTCATATGGATTTTTAAAATTATTTTTTCTGATTTTTTAGACCCGGAACCAATCTTTTCTTCCTTAGATACAATGTCTTTTTTTACACGAATTTTTTTTATACGTATTCTTCAGGATGATATCTATCGTGTAAAAATAGAATTAGGTATATATATATATATATATATATGATGATAGAAGCATAAGATATATTTAATTATATTAATGAGCGTTAAACAGTAATATTTCAATTCCTACTATTAGTTCACACTCTATATATATCTTGTTCAAATTTTCAATCGTTAATAAAAGTACTTTTTATTCATCCACTCAAGTTCAAATGCATTTTTTTAAACTTGTAGTGGATGACACTTGATGTTAATACAGTTTTTTCAAATATTAATTCATTAATTAAATTTAATTAATCAATTTTCGTTTTAGACCATATATATCTTGTTCAAATTTTCAATCGTTAATAAAAGTACTTTTATTCATCCACTCAAGTTCAAATACATTTTTTTAAACTTGTAGTGGATGACACTTGATGTTAATACAGTTTTTTCAAATATTAATTCATTAATTAAATTTAATTAATCAATTTTAGTTTTAGACCTAGAGCTTCTCTTGCTCTTGAATAGTAATTTCCCTCTTGTTACTGTGTAAACGGTAGCACTGCGGTATCGAGGGCTTCTCCCGTCCTGTAGATTGCGAGATCGAATCCCCAACCTGACAAACTTTTTCTCTCTCTTCCCCCCCCTCCTAATCTCGCACAGTAGGCAAGGTTCTGGCAGGCAATCCTTTTTTTCAATTCCTACTATTAGTTCACACTCAAATTTTTCTTTGATGACCTAAGTAGGAATTGACTTTAAAATTTTTTTTTATATATTACTTGTTCTATTAAAGTCCTAGTGTGGTCTCCAATTCAGGAAGTAGACTGTGTTTCTCAGCGAAAGAGTTCAGGGTCAATCGAATCGCTCACACGCGCGTTATCTTACATAATCATCGGATGTTGGAGGGGCTCTGAAAGAGGCCCTACGCCTATGTGACTTATATAACGGAAGAGAAAGAAATTACGCAGTTCCGGAAGATTTTTGATAAAGTCAAGACGCGCGTCTGTCGCGTGGGCTGTGAGATGATGGAAAATGGCGATTTAGCTGGATTAATTGGGTATTTGATTAATGTTAATTAATAAAGAGGTGTTTAAAAGTTAATTCAGTATTAGTTCTTCTACCGGCCTACTGTTTGATGACTGCTTTTAGAGTAATTAGTGTGTTTAGATGGGTGCACGGCGAAAGAGTCGTGACATATATATATATATATATATATATATATATGTGTGTGTGTGTGTGTGTGTGTGTGTATACTATGAAGTGAAACTTCTATAGCCGGCCACCACCCCTCTAAATGATTCTATTTTGTCCAGAATCGGTTAAAGACCCCACACAGCCAATATTATGGAAGAGACTTCCCACGGCCACCCCTCAAAATAGTCACTTTTTGTCATTGCACAACACCCCGAATTGCTTTTCAGCACTGTGGACCAACGCCTGCGGTGCCCATCTCCGGTTTCATGACCGTGGGCTTGGGGTGCCATTTAGCATATGTCTCGGTCAGGTGGCCATCTTTTGAGTTAAATATGGTTATTTTTTATCTTGAATAAATATGAAACGCCCAAGTTAAGTGTGGAGTTTAATTCTGCAACAAAGTTTATGTACTGCACAAAATTTTTTTATCTAAGGGTTTTAAATTTTTCGGATTGTTGTTTAATTTTTCATGCTCAGTTTCGAACTCTTTCCGATGAATTTGGAGTTTTCAAAGAAAAGAAGGACTAAAACACCTTCCTGTTTAAGTAAATTTTATTTGACAAACTATTAGTAAACTAAGCGTAACTTTCCCGTTTCAGTTTGGAAAAAAAAATATATGGCAAGTGATAATGAACTTACAATAGTTTCAATTAGCATTTTTTTTTCACATGTTGTCTGAAATGCTCGGGAACTGGGTTTCGGTGTAAAGTTCACCTCATAAAGTTCACAATGAGTCGAATCACTCAAAGCATTTATCCTTCAGATAAACGCGGCCAACCAGAAAAACATCCTCTCACCGCATCAACCCTACGATGCGCTGGGAAAAAAATATATCCGAAAGTCGTTATTATGCTTTTAGTATGGGGAAATTTCCCACTCGTTCATCGAGCTTCTACCCAGCCGGACGGTAGACGTCCAGGAGAATTCTCGCGAGCTCAAGCTAAAATAGCAATTAATAATCCTCGAAAGCATAAGAACTGAGTAATGCAGATCTGGGCTTAGCATCTATAATCAAGACGTATGCATATCTCCGAATCATCCTGCAGCAGTGGAGAGATCAAGTCTTAAATTATGACTTGCATTGGTAACTTGCGATTATCCGCTGGGCTCTCTCGAGACGAAAATTTTCATTTTGGTTTAGAGTTCAAGTCGATTATATAACTTGATCCTATTACACAGCAACAAACATGTATTCAATTCAAAAACATTAATATATCATTATTTACAGTGAAAAAGGTTCGATTCAATTTTTTAAAACCAATTCAACTTCAGTCCTCATGACAAGTAAGGGCCTGTTCACATAGGAGTCCGGTAACGGAGGCGTTAAAGTATTGACATATATTTAACCAATGACAAATCTCCAAACGATTAGCAACGAAATTTTTAACCCCTATGATTGGTTTATTTCCGTCTCAGTGCCATCCTTCCTTTGATGCTTCCTCTAACGGACTATTATGTCAACAGGCTCTAAGAAGCAGAACGCCTTTAATTAACAACAATGCAGGCAGATGACGCTCAGGGACTGTTGCCATTCCACAACAGCTAAAATTTGAAGAATCGAATTGCCAATATGGGAAGCAGAAAAGGGTAAAAACCATGGAGTTAAGAAAACACGAGAATCATTGAAACGACCCTTAATTAAGGATTTTCTACTTCCTGATTTGTGCCTCAAGTTTTGGTGCAAAATTTTTTGTGTTGGTCTATTCCTTTGTCCAGGCACCATTTAATTTTATAATATTGTTTAAATTTGAATTGCAACAGGCAAAATTAAATATTCACCAATAGTATATATATTTTTTAACCTTTGCAAATAATAGGGCAATTTCAATGGAAGCTTTCACAAATTTTCATTAACTTTCGTGTGTTTCAGAAAACTTTTTTTTTTGTAGTTTTAAACTTTAAGTCTTCCATTCAAAAAATTATATTACCTCATTCTTCCATTCGCTGTGAACCGCATATAAATACCGAATTAGTTTTCCAGGTCTCATACGGACATTATCAGTGTTGAGAGGCAAATCACGCACAAACCTTTTCTCTGATTACCACCTGATGACACAAAACCACATTTTTAGTAGGATGGAACATACTCCCGAGTATTTTTTCTAGTGCGCGTAATATTTTTTTTTTACATGGTGGTGCTAAGGACGATGTTAAAATTCCTGATGATTCAGAAATCGGCAGAGTTTCTCCTGACATATCTTCACTTTCTGAAGAATAAATTTAGCTTCCCGTTGCTAAATGTGATTTAAAAGGTTGTAATATTTCAGAAACTGATTTTATTTCTTGTGTCATTTATTTTTCTCTTCTTTCATTCGATTTTTTTTCTCGCTATTAAGTCTTCTTTACAACCACTTACTCATGTTCATGGTTGAAAGGCAAAAATTCAAAATCGTTTGATCTCAAAACGTTTCAAACCACACTTAAATGATTGCTTTCACCGGGTTTTAACTCAATTTTGAACAGTTTACATACGTTTAAGTTTTCGGAAATATTATGTTTATCTAAATCTTTAAAAATGTATCAAACTTAAAAAAACCCTTATTCTTCGGAATTATATTGACTTTTATATGGAAATTTATTAGAAACAAAGAAAGAAAGATTTAATGATAATCTGTATATATAAAACAGTTCCGTAACTGACCGACTGACAGATAGCGCACAGACCAAACCGCTGGACCTAATGGACTGAAATTTTGCATGGCGATTCTTCTTAGGGTATAGGGGTGCACTAAGAAAGATTTTTAAAAAATTCTTCTTAGATTTTTTAAAATTAAATTTTTAGGCTGTTTTTGTAACATTCTTTAAAGTTTGCATTTAAAATAATAATCTGAGGGTTATAAACTTTATATGACGAGAAAGATCATAAAAATTCCTTTAAAATGAAATCTTTTTCGAATCTTTACCTCCATTCTGATTTTTTGGTGAATTTTTAAAGATTAATTTTTAGAATTTAATTTATTAATGCTGATCGCGTGGTTTCTTTTCCTTTTATGATACTTTAAATTAATTTTTTTTCACGTGCACAAAAACGAAATAAATTGGCAAATAAAATATTGAATTACGGTAAAAGTAAATTTTAACCACTAGACTAATTGAGATGGAAGTTTTTTAAGACTTTAATTCAAAATAGTATGTTTTATGGATATTAAACATAAAAATTAATTTCATACATTGACCGTTGTATTTATTATAAATGTGATAATGATAAAAATATTGCGTGAATCACAATCGTTTTTCTATGATTAAAAACTACTTAGATGATAGTTATTTTTATTTTAATTCAGTGAAACAGGTTTTCTGAATTACTATTCGAAAAAATAAAAATTAAATAATTAAGAATCAATAAATTATTTTCAAAGAATATGAAAACAAGACAATTGCTATAAAAGGTTTTTAAAAATTTCTATATAAAATACTTTTTCCTTGTTTTACATTCCTAAATATGTATAATCCTTTCGAAAATTTTTAATTTAACTTTAAAACTAATAAGTTTTTCGACAAGCAAGTCCTTCATAACTCTTCCAGCATTACACTCATTTTCTTTAAATAATTTTCTTTCCTTTTAAATCTGTGTGGTATTTCCTATTTCTTGCTTCAAATTAAATTTAATTCAATTTCTTTCCCGTATCCTATAAAAATATTATCTTATTACACCCGTGGCAATTTTATTTAATGAAAATATATTTACATTAAATAAAAGGTTGCGATGTCACGTTTGTTCACACCCCTTCCCCCCAGGGGGTGGGGTGTAAACGAACAACGCTACCCTAACCACTTTAAGAAACTTCGTCCTAGAGGACAATTAGCAAATGTGGCTGAACAAGATACCGATTCTTTATTCGAAATATCAAATATCAGAAACTAAACATAGCACAAAGTTATTCACCTGCTGACTTAAGTTAGTATCAAATAATTAGCATATGCTGATTTGATAACAATCTTAAAATTTACAATTATTTTCTAAAACGATTCAAAGTCTTCTCTAAATTTTAGAGATACTTCTGAACATCACTCTCTCTAATTCTCTCTCTCTCTCTCTCTTTCTCTCTCTCTCTCTCTTTCTCTCTCCCTCTCTCTTTCTCTCTCTCTCCCTCTCTCCCTCTCTATAAATATATATGTGTATGTATGTATGTATATATGGGAACGCAGTGCTGAGGAAACGAAGCGACAACAGTGCCATCCCGCGGAGAGAAGGGTTACTCATCAGTTGATCCCTGGACACCGACTGAGATTGACGTGGCGGAAAAGTGGGCACGTCGGTTCGTAACTAGAGAGTGGGCGAGACGGCCCTAGGACTGTAAACGGTTTTCTAGTGACTGCTGTAACGACGCTATGTTCACATTAATACACATTCAACTTGTATATAGCTCCTTTTTTTTGTACATCAATATATTATCTGAAAATATTCACCGTACTGTGAATTTATTGAGAACTCTTTCATCGCTTACCACACACACACACACACACACACACACACACACACACACAGACAGACACAGACACACACACACACACACACACACACACACACACACACAGACACACACACACACACACACACACACACACACACACACACACACACACACACATATATATATATATATATATATATATATATATATATATATATATATATATGTCTGTCTCTCCCTCTCTCAAAAAAGAAAGAAGAAAAAACAGGAAAAAAGCAGCTCATTACCTTAAATTCCTAGAAAATAAGAGCACATTACTACTGATCCATAGAAATGAGTAAGAATATAATAAGTATATCTGAGAGAGCTTTCCCATAGATCTGGAAACTCTGTTTGGAAAAGGAAAGAAAAGGTATACACTGAACTCCAGATATATCCTTGCTAATTATTAGCAAGCTATCCTTACCAGATTATATCCTTGCAAATATATATATATATGTAAGTCATGTAAAGAAACACCCCCCCCCCCCCTCTGAAAAAAATAAATATAATCCGTTAGGCTTGAGACTGTGGGTGATCGGTCGAATCCTGAAGTACCTTCGTGTCTAGGCTGGATATGGGCACGTTAAATCGGTAGACCGGAAAGCCTTTCTATGAAGTTAGAGAGGGTGGGAAAAGGCACGATCCCCCCAGATGTAGCTCCTAGGGTTGTTAGGTCAAAATTGTGGTACAATTCGTTGGATTTTTTTTTTATTCCTGTACGCCGCCCCCCCCCCCCCCCCATTGAAAGCAACCAACGATTATCGCGAACTAAGTACAAATGTCTTAATGACAAGTGCCCGGATTTGCAAACAACAACAGGTATACCATAAATAGCCTTGTAAACCACATTCATTAAAGTTCGGTATCTAGCATATTAAATCTATTTAGTTTTTAAATGGATTATTACATATAATATTATAATTTTTTATTAAAATAATAATAAAATAATAATAAATAATATTAAAATAATAATAAATAATATTAAAATAATAATAAATAAATATTAAAATGATAACAATAATCTTTTTTTTGTGGAAAATGCTTACCATATTCTTTTGTTTGCGAGTGATATAGACTTTTTCCTGATATTCTTAAGGTTTATTTTGATTATTTTTTTTCATGATGCACAGGTAATCAGGAGTTCAACGTACTGTTTCCACCTCTTTGTTCACCTCGATTTTTTTTTAAATTTCAGTTCTAATAATATTTTATTAACTTTTGACACTACAAATAGTTTAACACATCAAATGCTTACTATGAACAGCACCATCAAACAATAATTTGCGAGTGTTTTCTTAACACGAAACATGATTATCTAGAGAAAACAAGAATTATATTAACTTATTTCTCATTTGTTTTATATAAACACCGTATGTAAAAAATTCTGTTAGGAAAACTCATACCGCAGCTAGAGTGTGAGGTAGGGCTCCCAGACCTGGGTTTTCAGTGACCGTATGGGTTTATGGTTTTTTTTTTTCAAAAATAACTCAAAATCTGTGTTTTTCCCTTGTAAGTAAAAATATAGCAAAAAAAATATAAGCATAATTTATAATTATAAGCATAATTAGATATGTAAATGTTGTTATGTAATTTAATTATGTAATTATGTTAATTAATGAATGTAAAATGAAAGGGATGTGAGATATTGAATCAAAATTAATCTCCCTGATTTAAATATATCGCCGTTTGAAGAAGAGGAAGTGCCTTATGCAAATGAGCGGCGCTTTTCTACTAGACGGGAATCCCCGTGGGTAGCGTACACGGTTGACAGTGAGAGTCAAAACACTACGAGGCGAGGTCGGACGGAGCCGAGATGTGAACGAGAAACAATTGAAGATCGCTTTCCCGTACAGCAGCCGGACATTATCAAGTTTACAGAAGGCGTTTTGAAGTTAGCTATCGTTCCAGAGACCTGATGATAAAGTGAAGACAGAAAGGTTAGTGTGGCGTACGTACAAACAGTGGCGTGGCTGAATTCTGGTAGGGTTTCCGTAATATAACTATCGTTATTAACACACGCGATAAATAATTCTCCGTTGCCTGGTAGCAATTGAGTACGTTATTTATGTTGTCTAAATGTGTTGTAATAAATAGTTTAGTGTAGAAAATCTCGTCTGATCTAGTTAATGGTGAGTTCATTCTTTAGTATATACATTACCTTAAGGGTAAAGGAACCAGTCAACTTCACATGGAGATCATTTCGATTGAATCGTGATATATCTCTGTTTTACGAAACCATCCGAAAATTTTGACATTTGTTAGGAAATATGAAGGATGAATTCAATAATCCCAAATATGAAATCTTATCACACCTCGTGATGCATTTTGCTGTTTTACCTCACTCTTCTGGGTGCGTAGAGAGTGTTTTTTCATAAGATAATGAAACCACAACAAAACATACGCACTGCTGTAAAACTGAAAATGTAAACGATCGTATAATGGCAGAATAAATAGCTAGTGTAAGGACTTTGCATTAAATAAAAGACTCCCAGCCTTTTTGTACTTAATGCTTTAATTGCATTTCTCGACTAAATACAGGCTATTTACAATATATATATATATATATATATATATGTTATTATGTAATTTAAGTATATTTTAAGAATGATTTCGCCTAATCCGAAAAATTCGTTGATCCGAAAAGGGTCTGGTCCCAATCATTTCGGTTTATCGGGACTCTACTGTAGCTGTAAACAGTTAAACAGTATATATATATATATATATATATATATATATATATATATATATATATATATATATATACACATACATACAGGTAGCCCTCCTACAGCACGGCATCTTACAACAGGTTTTGCTCTAACACGATAGGATAAATTGCGGGAACCCTCGTATAACACTGCAACCTGTAACACGGTTTCGCTCTAACACGTTGAAAAAAATTGCGAAATCCTTTGTACAACACTATACTGCTATACCACTAGATAACATGATTTTTGTTAAACACATTTAAAAACTAAATTACCTGAAAATAATGACTGGAAGGAATAATGAACTGAAGGGGCTTTACATGAAAATGTATAAAATAATTTATTCATTTATAACTCTAAAAAATTACGAGAAGGCCTAATCTTAGCTGAAAATTTTGAATCATTTTTCTTGAATGCAGACCCTTCCGCTGAAAGAAGCCGAAAATTTCAAAGAGAGCTGCAAAATTATCTATCTCCATACTGTGATATCTACAATGACCTTGTAAGAACCAGCAAACAAACCAAAATTACAGATTTTTTAAAGGATAGAAGGTGCAAAAAATCTAAATGAAGAAAAAGTTTCTGAAAGTGAAGGTGATATCGTTCAACCGAAAAAATGTACTCGTTTGATTGTACTGAGCAGTGATGAGGAAGAAATTTCTTAAATTAAGGTTGAAATAAATGAAAATATTCTTTTTCTTTTCATTTTGTGTCATATATACATTTATATTTTAATAAAAATTAAGTTGCTTATAAGGAATTTAATAAAAATTTGTTTTTAATACGTTTTTTCAACGTAACCCCCCCTTTTTGTACTGGCTCTGGGTCTCATATAACACGGTTTCACAGAACACGGCATTTTCTAGGGACCTATATACCGTGTTATAGGAGGGTTACTTGTACGTACATATATATAGATACATATATACATAACATATACATACATGCGAAAGTGGTAAGCAACGATAAGTAATCCTACGCTAATAACCCGCGGTAGTTTCGTTAGAAGAGACTACCTGAAATATATTTTTTAAATAATTTTTAGTAGTAAAAAATTTATTTAAAATAAAAAGATGGACTCTTTTTTTTCATTACAATCTGGGTTTTATTAGATGCCATGTGGGTATATTACATTTATGTAGCTGGGAGCCCCGGTGTGAGGTAAACTTCCGATGAGATGCGATAACTCCAGTGGCGTAGCGAGCATAACTGGCGCCCGGGGCACGATACCTTTGTGGTGCCCCCCTGAAAAACATATAGTAATATAATATATAGACCCTATATTGGCGCCCTCGATAAACATATAATAACATAATATATAGACCTTATATTGGCACTCCCCGAAAAGCATATAGTAACATAATATATAGACCTTATGTTGGTGCCCTCCCCTAAAAACATATAGTAATATAATATATAGACCTTATATTGGCGCCCCCCACACAATAATATAGTAATATAATATATATATATCTTATATTGGCGCCCTCCCCGAAAAACATATAGTAATATAATATATAGACCTTATATTGGGGCCCTCCCCTGAAAAACATATAGTAATATAATATATAGACCTTATATTGGCATCCACCTCGAAAACATATAGTAATATAATATATGGATCTTACATTGGCGCCCCTCTGCGAGTGGCGCCCGGGGCATGATAGACACCCTTGCCCCCCCCCCCCCCTTTGCTACGCCACTGGATAACTCATCCCACTTAAAGAACCATTTCCGTTACTGCCTTATTCCTGGCGAGAGCAGAAGCACTGCCACGGGCCACAGGGAAGGAAAAGGAATTTGGAAGAACAATGTGCGAATCACAAAACAAACAATACCCTGGTCCCTCTCACCACTCCTCTGATTAAGTTGGGAAACTTTTCCGCCTCGAAACGCCGCGCTAAACGAAGCAGGAAAACAACTTTGTTTTAGACCTGCCAGACGTTAACAATTAAATCGCAGATACGCGCGTGTCTCTGATCGTCCGCGCGCGACGGAAATGGTTTGATTGAGATGGAATTCTGCTGTCCGTGAAACGTGTTGCCGCGCATGACCGGTGGTATATCAATTCAACAACAAGAACGTTCGATAACCCCCCCCCCCCCCCTTTTCGGAGTCACGTATATCATCCCTGCGTTTTTGCGAAACTGACCATACCTGTTACGACGTGTGGATTCAGTCGCATTCTCTTTCCATTTCGCTTCCTCATAGACATAAATAAATATTTCATTGGTGCAGCTTCGCTTGTGTTGTAAATAAAACAGATAATACGCGGGACCAAATAAATAGGAATTATTTTCACCAGAAAATGAACGTTCGAATCGAGACGTGCATTTGAAGATTGATGGAAGTTAACTATACAGTTGAACCCCGTTATAGCGAACTTCAAGGGACCAAAGGTTTTGTTCGCTATATCCGGTGGTTCGCTATATCCGAACCGTTAAGAAAAATGTTAGAGTTCACAAAATGTATTATATATATAATAACCATTGTCTCTGTATAACACTTCCGGGCTGTACTCATCTTTCAATTGAAGCCCTCAGTAAACAAACAACCGGTTAGGCTTAATTTCAATTTCAGATGTGGATTAGAATTTTTTCTTACCTAAAAACTAATATCTTCTCCATCAAATCACGTTTGTTCAGCCTATTTTTCTATAAAACATTCAGAACTAAAAAAAAAATTGGATGCTTTTAGCTGTATATTTAACAGTTTTTAAAAATCTGTTTACTTTTGCGATGAATTCTGGAAGTAAACAAACTTGAAAGTGAATGAATCAAGTAGCTCAAGTATTCATATCGCGTAGTGAGCTGTAAAAAACTGGATGGCAGTCTACTACTCCAATCGCATGAAAAACTAAATAAATAAAAAATAATGAAAGGGTTTGCTTTTACAAGGTGTGGATTAAATGCAATATTGTTAGATAATTCGGGATATATTTTAACTTTCATATACTTTTTCCATTATGACGTCATTATTAGTATTATGACGTCAAAATGACGGGTTACCTTCTAGTAACTCTTTAGTTGCTATGTGAATTCAATAATGATGCATTTAAAAAAATGATAAAATCTATTTAAAATGATCATTAATGAGTTAAATTGACTAAAATCGATTACATTAGACTGACACAATACAAATTAAATTAACTAAAAATGAAGACAAAGGGAAATAAATTAATTTTACCTTCAATTGTTGCTCACTGTTTCTATACAGAAATAATCGGTAATCTTCTGGTGGCGTGATGCCGACTTCAAAAACATTTTATGAATTTCTCTGTCCAATACATCAAGTGACTCCAACACTCTTTCTTCCACTGTTTGTGTTTACAAAAACTTATTAATTACACTGATCGCTGCTGTAGCATCTGATATGGCGGGTATTTCGTCATTTATGTGCTCCTCTTCATCAGCATCAGATGCAGAATCTTCGATTTCAGAATGATTCATTTTAATTTCATCCACAATATCTTCACCAGTCGGATTTTCACATGTAATGACTTCATCATCACATGTTTCGAACAATTGCATGTCACAATCTGAGAATGATGAAATTTTTTTTCTATACACATCGCGATAAGTAAATCTTCATCATCATCTTCTTCAACATTAATAATAGTGGCATCGCTCCTATCCAAATGTCGAGCGATTCGCCCATTAGACCAACCGGCCTCTTAGAGCCCAACTGCACGTCCTCTCTCGAATGCTGACATCTGCGCATATTGTTCGCGCGCCTGTATGCGAGGCATAGTTACTGTCTACGTGAGTACATGAAATGAAATTCGCAAAGAATTTATGACCTGGAAACGAAATTTCTCCTCTTTAATATCCTGCGAGTTGCATTGTTAAGATGCGCTGCAGCGTCACACGTTCATTCATTGACCACCAAACTTTAAAATTTTGTATTTTCCGTCGAAACCTGTATGTATATCAATTTGTGTCCAATTCACATTACCTCTTCTTGGTGCGTCGTGTTTTTTGTCTAAGCGTGTACTATCTTTTAAATAACAGGCTTCGTTCTTGAGAAATGAGGAAGCTCTTTGAAGTCGCAAAAGTAGTTCAGAAGTTCTATGCTGAAAACAAACGTTCGTTCTTTCAACATTATATTACTAATGGAAATCGTGATTTATAAATGACTGACAGAAAACCAAAAATTGAAAAGGCTATTTACATAGCTTGAAAACGATGTCACTAAAAATGAAATAATGTTAAATAACAGAATTCAAAAGAATAATATGGCAATAGCTTATTGCATGGAAACTAAATGATCGTCTGCTTCAGTTAAATGAAGTATTTTTTTATGAAAAATACACATATTCTGTTATTAAAGAGCGCTTCTTAAAGTCGAAGAATTCGCATTTTTAATCGAAAAAATCAACAATATTTAAATATTACAATAAAGAAAGAAAATTAAGTGTTTCCTGCAACTGGAAAGAGAATAATACAACGATATATTAAAAATGGTAAGTACTTTTACAATTGTTTTAAAAGAAAAGTCTCTGGTCATAAATAGAATTTATTAACTGAAATAATAAATTGCGATGTCCCTAAACAGCTTCGAAGCCATAAATATTGTGTGATAAATCGTAGAAATGTCTCTCCTATTCTTTCATTTCTAATCTTTTATAAATACTGGTTTTTATACTATTAAACGGTGATAGTATTGTATAATTAATGAGTACTAACTAAAGATAAAAATGTTGATAGTCAGAGAGTTTTTTTTTTTAATCTCTGATACCCCTTATTAAGTATTTCATGAATGTTTTAATATAATTGTTTTAATATTATAGAGAATTGCTCACTTCTACCCGCACTAGGGTGTATATAATTTGAAGTGGCACTCTAAATGAATTTGATAGAAACACAGTTTATACATAAAACTATGTTTATTTAATTCGTTGCACATATAGATTTTGCTTTTCAACAATAAGCATACGTACTACTAGTACGAAATATATATTAGCATTCAATAAAAATACACTTTGCAATACTCACAAACTAGAGAGTCAAACCAGCAGTTCTGCCACGTAAACTTTGGGCCCCCTAAGCACTAGTGCAGGATAGCACCTGGAGCTGCTTACCTCGTAGCTCCCTTAACTCGCTTATCTATCAACTCTTTTTCAACCTTTTTCTTTAATCAAGCTGCATGGTATTTATACCAAGCGCATATGCTGAAATTAGCATATCTCAAGCAGCTTCTTTAATTTATTCACTGAAAAGTTCGATTCTTTTGAATCGAATCTTATGTATACCTTACACACTGAAATGATAATAAATAATTACCTTATTAAAGAAAAATTGAGTGATGACTCTAAATACTCTATACAATAGGTAAAAAGCAAATATCTAAATCTCTAAGAAGACTAAAAAACACGATTTCGCCGTTTTTTCCTTTAGTCGTGGAACTGAGTGGGAAAAACACTGTAACTATTTATGAACCATTCAACCGGATCCAAATGAATAGATATATTGTGACTTTTTATGAAGCATGTACTCAAGGATTGAAACAAAAGAAAAAAAATATCGGTTTGTTATCGACATATGAAGAGATAAAACAAATTTGGTTTCATGACTTCAAAAATAGTTTCAATGTAGGTTCCAGGATTTATTTTTTTTCTGATTTCACAGACAACGGGAAATTAAAGTTTCTTCTTCTTCTTCTGGAGCACTACAGCCTACTGCTGACCAAGGCCGTCCCAATAAGTTTACGCCATCTGGCCCTATCTAAGGCAATACTCCTCCAGTCTTCCCTATATATAGTTTTTATATCATTCTCAACGGCATCAAACCACCTACTTGGTGGCCTTCCTCACTTTCTAGCTCCCATAGGTTTGGTAAATGTGAGCTTTTTTATTGTATTTGTGTCTTCAGTCCTGTATAAATGACCCAACTATCGAATTCTGTGGCTTTTTATGACCTTGACGATGTCAGGTTGTCTGAATTTTCGGTAGATTTCATGATTAAACATTGATCTCCAAACACCATTTTCGCAAATTGCACCAAATATTTTTCTTCATATTTTGCGCTCGAAGATCAATAGTTTATTTTCATTAGATTTAGTCATTGCCCAGCACTCGCAGCCATATAGTATGATGGGTCTTAATAGAGTTTTATATATATTAATTTTAGTGTTACGGCCAATTATTCGAGATTTAAACTGATTTTTGTAACATGTATTTGCCATATGAAGTCTGTTATTAAGGCGACAATGGACCATGAAAAACTTTTTTTTTATTTATTAACCAATTGCTATGAAATTTTGTATACTTATACAGTGTTGTTTAGAGATGGAAATTATAAATTTAAAAAAAATCAGAATGTAATTAATTAAGATATTAATTAAAATCAATTTCTTAATTACTCTATTTAAAAATGCTCCATGCGCATTAATTTTTGTCTCAGATATCTAATTTTCTATCTTAAGCTAGCTTTATATAGTTATAATAAAAGTTAGTAGCAATATTTGATTTACAGTCATATTTATAAAAACTAGAAACGAAATCGATAAAAATAGGTCATTTTATGCAAAATTTCATCAAAAAAAATTTTTTTACTGTAAAAATTTTAAGTTGTTTTAAAATTTCATAACGAATTGATTACTAAGTTTTATTCTAACATATATAAATAATCATTTTATGAAATTTTATGAAAATTCAAGAAAAATTATGACGCACGGAACATTTTGAACTTACCGAAACGACGTGAAAACTCGTTTTGAGAAAATGGCATTTAAAGTTTTAATTTGACTAACATTTCCATTGTTTACGTTTGAAAAAATACTTATAATTCAGTTAATAATGATCGGATCAACATACTTTTTTTAAATTTAAAGCTGATGAGTTGCAAAATCATTTTCTGGAAGAAGAAAAAAAATCGTTTTCGAGACATTTTTGTCAATCTGAAGATCTATTGTCGCCTTAATTTCAACAGATATATCTTTGTTATTAGTGACGATAGTTCCAAGATATTTGAACTGTGTTACATTTTCGAAAGTGTAGTTGTTTACAGTTAATGGCAATGGGTTAGGTATTTTATGGGTAATTTCTAAAAATTTAGTTTTAACTTCATTTATAGTTAGGCCTAATTTCCTTGCTTCGGCTTCTAATAAATTGAATGCTTCTGCGACATATATTCTATGTCTACCCACTAAAGCGATGTCATCAGCGAATGCCAAGGTTTGCGTTGCCTTTTGGTAGATAGAAATTAAAGTCTAAAAATTTTAAAATCAATTTTACATATGACTAAAATGACATCTGCGAACACTTATGCTTACCGCGGGATTCAAACCCATACATTTCAGTATGCAAACATGGTGAGTGAAAGTAGGTTCTTTAGAATTCACATTGCATATGTATATATTCAAGTTCTAGTTATACCTGAAGTCCAGAAGGCTTGAATGCAGAGCACAAAACTCTTTCAATTCTTTTATCCTAAAATCCTCTTAAAACATGCCTTTCTACTTAAAATTTTATTTTCTTTGGTGCTTAATTACGACTTAACTTAAAAACTTGATTTTTTAAAGATATTATTAAGATCTTAAGTAGTTAATTATAAAAATGCGAGTTTTAGTTGATTTTTAATATATGATTGGTATATTTTAGTATATGTTGATGTAGGAGATTTCTATTTTAATGAATCCCAGTTGAAGGCAATATTTGAAAATCACCATCTAAACCATCTTCAAATCTTCATACGCTAACTGTGCAAAATTTCAGTTCAATGTGTAGAAGCGCTGAATGTTATAATTCACCGGGGTGTGTGGTCCTGAGACGGTCAATAATAAAACTCTTATAACAACTCTAGAGGCAAAGGATAAATAAAAAATTGAGAAACACTAAGGTGGCGTAAAAAGAAAAACTGTCTGTGGGGCCATTGATAGCGATCAAAAGACTATAAATATTGCAATATAGATGGTGACGTTATTTTATGGCCCACAATAAAACTTTTAGATAATTGTCAAAGTGGTATCCCAAACGTAAATTATGGCGGGGAGGTACTTGGTAGAATGTGAACATGAGCAGTGAAATAATGGACCGATTGGGGCAGGAACTGCTAAGAGAAAGGCAGCCCACTGTCCAATGAGAGAAAAAGGGGCGTACCAAAATAGCCCCCGTAAACAGACAACAGCCCCTCCAACAAAAAAAACGAGATAAGGTCAACGGAATTCTCTTGCTGTTCCCTGGAGCTCGGACGATATAGAGAACTCATTGAGCTGTCTCGGAGTCTAGCGGAAGTTACTGGAACCTGACATGATGATGATGAACACGACCTGATGTGGGCACCTGTCAACGAAATCCTTCATCAAAGTATTCTTCAACAGTAGTAAGTGCCTCCTGAAAGATCCTAGAAATAATTGCTTTGACTGAATAGTTTGTCTAAGCGTCTGATTACTCATGTATTAAGTGATAATATGAAGGAGAACCCATTATTAATTTCCATTTAAAATTCTTCTATTATTAATTTCCCTTAAAAATAATTTTTAGTATTGTCGATTAAACAACGATCATACTTTTCACCCGAACTCCCTCATGAGTCTCGATGAAGGTCCTTTGCTTTATTGTAGGTGAAAGTTCCCCTGATTTTGTGTTAGAGACTATTTTCTGAAACCTGAACCCACGCCGTGTTCCCATTGCACCATTATATATATAATAGCCGATGTCTCTGTATAACACTTCCGGGCTATACTCATCTTTCAATTGAAGCTCTCAGTAAACAAACGGCCGGTTAGGCTTAATTTCAATTTCAGATGTGGATCAGAATTTTTTCTTACCTAAAAACTAATATCTTCTCCATCAAATCACGTTTGTTCAGACTATTCTTCTATAAAACATTCAGAACTAAAAAAAACTGGATGCTTTTAGCTGTATATTTAACAGTTTTTAAAAATCTGTTTACTTTTGCGATGAATTCTGAAAGTAAACAAACTTGAATGTGAATGAATCAAGTAGCTCAAGTATTCATATCGCGTAGTGAGCTGTAAAAAACTGGATGGCAGTCTACTACTCCAATCGCATGGAAAACTAAATAAATAAAAAATAAT